>PNEQ01048443.1:38769-81831 GCA_003012365.1 Medauroidea extradentata | reverse complement strand
ACGGTTGTAAGGTTTAAATAGCTCTTTTATCTTTAGGCGCCGTTTTCAGCTTCTCCTGCTGTTGGCACCACGTACGTACACTTTTGCGATCAATGTCGAAGTTCTTTGCAGCTTTCTTCATCGAATTTTCCAATGCATACTTCACGACCTTCAGTTTGAATTCGGCCGTAAAACTACACCGTTTCTTTTCCATCGCAGCAATAGTCCATGCAACTCAAACTAATTATCGTAGTATCCCTTACGAACTAATGAAGATAGGTAATAAGAAACGGGAACAGCAATCCACACGCATGCAAACACGGTACGGTAACAGAGTGGCGTGGCGACTGACTGTCTACACAGCACAAAGCTACGTGTGTGCTCTCAGCCAGCGCCCAGCCTGCCGCTACAGCGCGCTGTTGCCAAGTCAGCTTTCTACCGCTCAGCATTTGCCGTGCACGTCGTAAAACTCACGTTTGCATTTACGGTATGAATTGATATTGACACACGGTTTATTTTTAAATATATCGGCACATATTCTACCATTGCACCTTGCTTCTGTTGCATCTTTACTAGTATAAAATCAGGGGTGGAGTTATACAAGGAATATTTATTTTTCTTAAATCGAGTATTAAAAATTGGGGGGTGGGGCTATACACGGAGGGGGGCTATACACGAGTAAATACGGTATGTAGTATGTCATAATGTGCATTGGAATAAATGCAATAAATTGAATTTTTTAAAAAAGAAATCACGAAAACAGTTACGTAAGGAGCAATTGTGCTGTAATTTTTTTTGTTCCAGGAGGACTATTTCTAAGCATTGACATTTAGTGCATGTGTATTGTTGTTATGTTTGTACACAGACCTATTCTAATAAAAGAATACGTATTTGTGCAAAATGTCTATTTTCATAATTAAAAACTTGAGAAAGCAACTAAAATAGTTGAATCCAGGAATACAATTGAATACGTTATGGTATGGGAGGTAGTACCTAATAGATTTTTGTATCTCAGTCTTGCTCCTGGGAGCAGGGCTGTACCAGTGTTTGTTTATAAAATACGTCCGAACGCCTACCAGTAGTGCCAATCCCGTGCATAGACTCTGTAAAGTGCACTAAAATGATGATCACGGGAAATACGCACGTAAATATAAATTGTACATTTTATTGCTTAAAATGTGTTTCATGATTATTCAAGTGTTTTTGTGTGTTAATTATAGTGTTAAATGGCAATACGAGCATTTATAATTCAAGTTGGGAAGTTTATTTGTATAACAGTAACTTTGTGCCACGAGATAGTATTTCTGTTGTGCGAGTGTGGCGCACCTCAGTGTAGATGCAGAAAGCCTCGAGTGCCCCAGCGGCCATTTTGATAATAGTACTTTAGCCCCCCTCAGGGGTATATAAGGCGGGCGCTGTGCCCAGCTAGTCAACCGTCAGGGGCTCGGCCTTTGGGTCGGGCCAGCCTGGCACTCCCCTCCTTACCTCGAAAGGGTTACTTCCTGAAAAGGGAGCCTAAGCCCACCCTTCTACCTGAACCTTGGGTTGCTTCCTGAGAAGGGAGCCTAAGCCCACCCACCTTCCTTGTATCAGGTTGCTTCCTGAAAACGGATCCTAAACCCGATCCCACCTTTACCTATGCCTGCGCATTCATGTTTGAGTTGTTGAGACTTACCCTTTCGTAGCATTGCAACCTAACCTACGTGCTCTTCAAGCCATGATGTCTAGTACTTTGTCTCCCTGCGCATTACCAGTTATAAAGTGTTATCATGCACTTCCCAGTCTAGTAAAATCTATTGAAAGTTATGGAATATAGTAAACTTTCCCGGGATCAGCGAGATCGCTGTATAATTACCAGTAATCCAGTATTTGTTGTTAGTCAAGTATCGTCGATGGCTGCAACACCCTAATGTAAAGAGGCTAGTGAATATTGTAACCTCTTGAGATCAAAGAGATGATCGCCACACATTCTCGGCCATGAGCAGGCCTTCATTCGTGTCTAGTATTTTAACGGCCCAGAGTGCCATGTAAATTGTATTCATCAGAATATGCCCTATGGTTATTTATGTTGTTATTGTCAATGTGTCATATCTTTAGTTCGTACCCATGTTGTCTATCTCATGTTGAGACCCCAGTGTAATAATGTATGTCATAAAATTGTGATTGACTCAAACCCGGATTGTAGATCTTGTACCAAAGAAAGTGTTATATTCATCATGCTGTGACAAGTACTGTAACTTGTGTTCATGAATATAAATGCCCTATGAAACTGAATTACTTTGCCTTTCTCCTTTCATGAGATCACCTTGTGTACCAACCTCCTAATATCCAATAAGACAAGTGATATCTGCCTTACCCTTTATGTATATAAAGATGATGCCCTGTGCTAGCGAGTTACAGAGTTTTTCCTTGTTGGCTCATCCAGTAGTCACTTGCTGAATCGAGGATAGCTCTATTACAAACTACTCTAGAAGGAGCACACCAATTTCTCATGCTCTCTACCTTAAAGACCTTCTAGAAATACGTACTTGCAACCCAGTACTCCTAGTGCAGCAGTGGACAAAACAAGCCACGTGCGTCAATATAAGTAGAAAATGGAAGAGCGAGAGGATCTAGAGAAGCTTCCTGTGGGCGGCTTCTAGAGGAGCCAATGCAAGGTCGCCCTGGTGCCTTGCAGTCTACTACTTCGGTATGCTGAGTGAGCATATTGATGCCCTATACTGCTGTGATAAACTAAGCCACTATATGACACACTCAGTCCCAGACAGAGAGCTGCACAGATGATGTGGGGGTATATTAATGTCCTCTGCCACTGCAATGCACTGTGTCACTGTTAGGCACAGTCAATCCAAAAGGTAGTGAGCTACACCAAGACATGGATAAGTATTGCTGCCCTCTGCACTGCAATAAATTGTGCCACTTTTAGACATGTCAATCCCATCGGTGAGCTATGCTAATGGTGCAAGACCCATCACTACAGGTAGTCCTGAGGGGCTAGGATGGTTATAATCAGTATTCAAATTTGGCCTTGGTTTGGGAGGTCCTGGGTTGTAATTGGAAGAGGTGAGGTGGGCTGCTTAGGTGGGGAGATAGCTAGGATACAGGGAAAACAGTGTAACAGAAAGGTAAGGTAAATGGGGTATTTATTATAACAAAAAGTCACAGTTCCAGCCTGTACCTTGGTAAGTGTTACCTAACAGTAACTCCCTACCACTACCAAGCACGAATTCCCTCTCTACGAGTGAGCGAGGGCAGCCCTGATGTAGTGTCGTGGCTGTGGCGATCCTACAGAGCGATGAGAAGCTGGGCACAAACTGCGAGAAGTACTGAACAAATATAATTTGACAAGAGAGCATGAGGCTAGAAGTCGGCCTGCAGAGAGGCACTTGTGTTCTGTCCGACATTGATGAGGAAGGGAGGACGACCATCAGTACTGTAAGAGGATGCGCCAATGGTGCATCACAAATGCTATTGATATGTTACAATTCATGTTGTAACAATTATGGTACTGTTAGAAAAGAAACAGAACTACATAAGTGTGTTGTCAAATTAATGTATGTTCAATTTTGTTGGGGTGAGTGTCAATCTGGATTACACTTTGTTCTACGAAAACTGAAGTGTGGAAGGGTTTTTTGTGTTTACACATCTCAGTATGTCTTGAGCTTTATGTACTGGTACTAAACATATCAGAAAGCATATTTATAAAAAAATATGGCTATTCATTATTTTACAAGTGTTGCTAATTTTTATACCACTATAAAATTAAAGGTAAAGAACAACTTGACAACATATATTTCAAACAGGAAGAACGGTGCCTAGTAGGTACCTGCAGAATCAGTCTTGAAGCTGCTGGAGTCAGCGCTGAGAGCCTGCTGCTGACTGCCAGTGGATCTCACAGCTAGATACTGCTGGTCTCTGTTTTGCTGGTTCTGCATCTGAGCCATAGATGGCGACTCCCCCATATGTGCACTCTCGTTCCTCAACCCTAATCACACACAACACATTACTTAGAACTGTCATTCCTGCAGATATTCACCTTCTTCTTTTAAGCTGAATAGTATGAATACAAAAATAATTATTGTGTATAGATTGATGATGAATATGTATGGAACGAAATGACAAGCATAGTGTTTTAAAGTACTATGCAGAATTATTTTATTCAAAGTTATTGATCATCTTCAGTTATTGTGAATGGTGCTCTTTGGCCATGTTTTAACGTCAAGGAGTTTGTTTGTTTTAGGTTCTGTTTTGTTGGCTGAAAAATAAAGAAGGAAAAAGTTTTTGTCTCAAGTTCAATATTTTTTTTTGAAGGAAGAAGATAAAAATTGTGTTTCAGAAGATTTTCACGTAAATTTCAAGAAGAAATTTTAACTGAACAAATAATACCTTCATTCCTAGACATCTTCAAGATGGGAGGAAGATAAAATAATATTCTACTCACCGGTAAGCTGAACTTTGATTTCATCAATAATTTTAGAGAGTTAGTTGGAGCAAGTAAATATTTTCCAGTTAAACCCTGTGTTTTCTGGAGTGTTATCATTTATTATTATGACTAATGATGGATTTAGGACTAATTAATTAATGATAATCATAGAAGGATGAACCAAACATAAGAAATTTATTGTGAAACCCCCCACCCAACAATTTAAGAAATACTTGGAACAGTTAAAACAGTGATTTAAGGAAAAGTTTTTTGAAATCTTTATTTACAAAAATATTGTGATAAAGTAAAATATATTTGCTAACCTGGAACATGAATTGTAATGTAAATGTATTAAAAGTACTTTTACTAGCAGCATTATACACTTATTCCTCTGCAGATACCCTTTAACCATCTGCTGAAAAAAATAGTTCAAATCAATTAGAAACTCTGGTCACAGTGGGAAGTAAAGCATTCATAGCCGAATGACGTTCGTTGCACAGCAGAAGTGTGTGTCTGAATGCTTTCTTATGGCGTGGTGAATGAACAAATATCGAGGTACCTAGTCTACACAGCGAGGCGGCAGACAGCAACAGTATGGGAACTAAGACAAAGATAATATTCCACTGCTCTGTCAGAAAACTTCACTGAGCAGCAACGTTCAACAGATTTTTTTAATTGTCGAAAGAGTGCAGTGGTGTCCAATGTGGTACGATTTAGAAAGTGAGGTGATTTTAGTTTGCATTCAAAGAAGAAGCCAGACCATCTATCAAAATAAATTGTTATTATATTAATATGTAAACTTTTTACAATAAATTTACTATCACAGAAGAATATCATAATATACGGCATATTGCCGATAATAGAAAATGCTAGAATGCAAAGTATTTTCGGGGAGTATTAATCAGTTTGACGAGAGTGGTGCGGTGCACGCATGCTCCAACTGCTGCTCATAATTTACTGTTGTGTTATCACAAACTTTTAAATCAGTTTTTATTGTGACTATTTGTATTTTTATGAGATTTTTCTTTACTTTGTTGGTGGAGTGTAATAGAGAAGGCAGGACAGAAGGTGGGATTAGTCATCATCACTTCTAACATGTCAGTGTTGGGTGCACAGCCTGATTCACCAGGTGCAGGCTGCATGTGCATTCCAGCCAAAGTTTTTAGTTTTATTCCCAAATTTTTACTGTCAAATCAGTGTTCTACTTAATTGCACTTTTTAAAATTAACTGATGAATCCACGAACATGATGTATATTTAAACCTCGGTAGTGTGTAATTATAAGCAATACACTGCAATTTCAACAAAATGTATTACAGTTACCACATTATGTTTTTGATAAGCTTCGAGGTAACAGGAAATTTTTTTTAGAATAAAAGTTTTGTCTTAATACTTACTTTTTCTCCACACAAATGTAGCAACACCGATGAGACTGAAGACAGAGGCTATGGACACAATGATGGGAATGATAATCCTGAGGTTGGCATAGAAGGGCACCTCTTGCGAATGAGATACTGGTGGGGCCAGCTCAGGAATCACAGTCACTGCAACATTAACTGTTTACTTTTGTCAGTTCTCGGCTGTCAAATACATTTTTGACATATCTAATAACTTTACATGAAGGCAAGCAAGTATTCGTGCAAGGCACATACTAGGTCGTTAAAAATGTCCACTGAAATCTTTAAATTTAATTAAGTTAATACTAAAAAAACATTAAAATGGATGATTATTAACAACACTAGACGACAGTTTTAGATGACTTTACGAGCAAATACAATGTTTAAGCAAATATGTTGCCAAAGTGACATTTCTTTTACGTAATCTCTTGCACCAAAGTAGATAAACAAAATCTTGATATCATAAATATTAAATAGTGAGAAATACTCACTTAAGCATAAATATCTGCTCACAAAGTTGGGTAAACCTATTTTCTTGCCCAGTTTTGATTTTCCATTTCAAAAAACCAGCTAATTCCAAGAGTTTTTTTACGTACATACCTTAATTTAAATAAGTGTAATTGCGTGTATTCAAATGTACAAACATGTCATTTACATTTAAAGTATTCATGAATTTATAGTTTTCAAATAGAACTATCTTACCTTAAATAAAAGTTAAATTACAAGTACTTTGCTTAATGGAGAATGAAGTCATATATTTTCAGTTGTAACACAACAGTATTGAATTACTGAAATGGAGTATCTAAATAAAAAGAACGAACAACATAGTAAACATTAAAAAATAAACAAACTGTAAATGTAATAATCAATTACATAATATTTAGCTGCTACTAGCATAAATGCACCAATCTGTTTTTCTTTTTTAAATGAAGCCTTAAGTGTGATGACAAATCATGTAATGTGTAAAAAAAATGTTTGAATATAAAGCATGGAACTTCACATAATGTAGTAAGGTGTAGATGTAGATGAAAATGTTCTTGGTAGTGTATTAGTAATGCGAGTGTTAGCTACTGTGAAAATGCAGCACATCCTGACTCACCTCCTTCCACGGTGAGTGTGGTGAAGTTGTAGTAGGCAATTGTGGAGCCAGCATTGTTGTGTGCTGTGATGCGCAGGTGGTAGTTGGTGGCAGGCATGAGATCTATTATGCTGTACACTCGCTCGGTGGGCTGGACATTGTTCGACACTAGAGTCCATTCGTTTGCTCGCTGGTTGTCACGATACTCGATAATGAAGTACAGGATGGCACAGCCTCCGTCCCCCCATGCATCCAACCATATTGTCACCACTGTTGAATTGACAGTCAGCAGCTGTGACTGCCTCGGTTTTGCAGGAACTGCAATCATGAATATACATAATATCCTCTCTGCTTTTGATAACTCTGCAATGTTAGTATCATACAAAGAGTTCTAAAAAAATTACAGTACAACTTCACTGTTATGACCTCTCACTGTTACAGCAAAAATGATTGTACATGAGGGAAAAGGGAGGTTCACAGTATATGTTTAAAATTGTTGGTCTACTCCTCAACTCCGTGTCGTACAACATACTATACAGTACCATTTACATCATGAAACCTGTGTTCAGTCATGTCTGGAACAAAATTTAAAATTTTTCAGTTAAATACAAATTAATTTTAATGGCAGTTGTACTTTGAAAAAATATCACCGTATAAGAACACATATGGTCTCCTTATGTCACCAAATATAGCCTAAATAGAGTGCAACTTGCAACTTTTAGCAAGTGTTAAGTGCATTTTCACTTGTTTTTTTTTTTTGCCTGAAAAAATGGAAATATTGTTTAATGGATTTTATTTAATAAGCAGACACATTGTCCAAGATATAATATTCTAGATGGACATCTATGACCTTTCTAAGACATACAAAGTATAAAAATCACTCAAAAATAATTTTATGAGTGCATGAAGTTTGTTTTATTTTTTTGCTGGGATATCAAAATATTGTTTATTGAAATAATAATTTATTTGTAATGATACCTGGGAAGCATGATTAAACGGAAACAAAAAATTGTTTGTATAATCTTCTCACCTTTACAAAATCAGTAACATTACCAAATTTGGAGTACAAAATTTAAAACATCATAGTTTGCCAATAAACAGTGATTAAAAAATACGAGAACTCCATGAATGCTGGTTAAACTCCTAATTCCAAGTCGTAATAACTTAACCAAACAGAAAAAGTATCGTACACAATCAGAAGTATAATACGTGAGAACATACTGGAATTAGTAGAGAGGTGGGTAGCCATTAGTTCTTAGCTACGAGCAACATCCAAAGGGAAGGGTTGCTTGCGTACATCTCTTGCTGAGATGTGTATTGTCCTTTTTAAATAAATTTTTTTGGGCAAGTTTTTTATCTCCAATTTTTAACCGTTATTAAAAAAAGGTGTCAATGGATAGGTGGCAGTTGTAACAGAAGTTTTACTGTACAAGAATAAGCAAAGCACTCATGCTAATATCCACCAACTGTTACCACTGAACTTTGCCTTAGGGTCTCTATACAATGCCTTGGGATTGTGCACTAAATAAAGTCAGATCTGATATCAGAACTGTGCAATTTTCTAGAAGAGTATTTTTAAAATGCACATTTTAAAAGTGTAAATTTGGCTGTGATTGTGTTACGTACTGTCGGACCTCCTACCGACCTGTGCCCTTGGTGTAAGCGTTGACGATGTCACACGGAAGGCCGGTGCCGATCTTGTTGAAGGCAGTGATGTAGAGCTGGTAGCGTGTGCCACACCACAGGTTGTGCAGCATGTGGGAGTTGGTGTGAGCGTCTATCTGCAGTTCTTCCCAGTCGCCGTGGTCTCGCTTGTAGTTGATAACATAACCTGGTAAAGGAAACCAATTCTTCCTCAGACTAATCCCATGTTGAGGGCAGAAACACTGTTCTATCTGAACAGGTCACGTTTATTGGAGTCTTACTTAGTACAGTATAACCCTGTTATAACGTTTCCGAAGGGAATCAAAAATGTGTACTTTATAGAAGGAAATTCCTTATAAGAGGGTAATTTCTTGTTATAAAACAGTTTAAGGGAGTGTTTGCAGGAAACTGACAAAATTAAAAGAAAAATCAAAGAATCAGCCTTTATTATTAGCAATATAAATATTTTCAGTCAACAGAGTATTGAACTAAAAAATATGTGGATCCCATTGATTAAGAGAGAAACAACTTTATAGCACAAAACAAAAACACACACTCAACCCATCACAACCAATCAGAGTCAATCTATGCTGCGCGACCAATCAGGAGACAGCTCGTCTCCCATTGGCTGAGCAGGATAAGTGGGCTTACCCCATATAAACCCATGGTTTTTTCCAGTTTCCTAATCAGTCGCACTCGTGTTCCTGAACAATGTGTGTCTACCTGATGACTGGAACAGATTCCAGTTCCCGAAACGTCGTAACACTGTCTGTCTGGAAAACTACTGCGTTTTGTTTCGTCTCTTCATTGTGTCGTTTGTCTTGTCTGTATATGTCTGTTATCTGTTGCGTTTTGTCTCGTATATTGGTTGTGTCTTTTTGTTGTTTTTCTGTTTGTGTCCGATATCTACTGTGTTTTTTGTTTCGTCTCATCGTTGTGTCGCATGTTACTTGTTTTTTTTATTTTATTTTATATATTTTTTTCGTTTATTATCTGTTTGTTCCTTGTTTTTATTTGACCCGATTCCATTTTGGAATTTAATGTTGTGTATGTATCTTGCTAACTAAAGCATACTCTGCTTATTTTATGGTTTTCGTTTATTTGTTTAGTTTTCTTTGACAGTCATTGAATTTGCAATGGAGTACGTCCAAGAAACTGAATCCAGTCATGCATTCCCAGTGCACAGTTCCTTTCAAAGATCATATAGGCTGATATTGCAGCAAATGTTAATGTACCAACATTCCATTTGTGTTTTTTGCTCTATGCCTGACTTTATAGGCTTAAAAAAACTGACACATTTCCAAATAAAAAGTTTAAATAAGATGCTACTTAGTATTTGTAGTGTCAGTGATTACTTTACAGGTATTTAATACATAATACAGATTGATGTAACACACTGTACGTTCCGTCACCTTGTTTATTTATTCAGACATATGCAGTTTTTCTCGCATAACTACGCTGCGCTGCCATGTTTGTGAGCTCAGAGTCATCAACATTCCAATATTTACACTACATGTCCGTACTAATTTACAAAAAATGTTTCATTTGCAGGTAGTTCAAAGTACAGTGCAACTCGTTTACTACGTACCCTTCTGTAATGAATTCCCGTGTATAGTGAAGTTCCAGCCTCGGGCCTGCCAAACTGAAGTTAGGGTATGTGTCAATTTATTTGCTATAATGAAGTCTTCAAAATTGTTATCACATTTTTCCCCTGTAGTATGAAGCACTTTAGCAAACATTTTCAAATATTAAATTAATACATTTTTGAATAGTTAGGAATTTTTAAGTCACAGAAACATTTTCCTTTAATATTTAAGTTTGGCCATTACAGTAAACATACATCACTGTGGAAAAACAATCCCATATTTATTTTTCAACAGGTTTGTTAGCCAATGCACGTAGAGAGAGTCGTGCGGGGGTAAAGTAAACCTTATTTTTAATAAACCTTCGTGAATATGCGTTTCTGGAGTTGCAAAAGTGCAGATGAAAATGTTTAAAAATGATAAACACAAGTGCAAACAAATGTAATCCGTAATCCATCAAGGATAAATTGGACATTATTGAAAAAATTAATCTCTAACCCCTCTGTGCCACACGTGGTGATTGCTAAGGAACTGGAAATCGCACCTTTAACTTTGAGAAAAATTTTGAGCAAACAGGCCGAGTTGATTTCTTCAGTTGTAAGTACAACTCTTAAAATTAAAAGGCATAAAATAGTTAAGTATGCTGACATCAAAGAACCGTTACTCAAATGGTTTAAACAAGCGGGCATTAAATATTTCTCTAAATGTAGGAATAATCAAGGAAAAGGCCGAGCAGAGAGCACTTTTGCTTAATATAGAATTCCATGGATTCAATAAGCTGGCTAGATTGATTTAAAAATTGATTCAACATTGTTTATAAAACTGCAAGTGGAGAAGCTGCATGTGTGGCACAAGATGTTAACTGCTGTCTGTGAATGTTTTTCATGTAGGTTATAAAACACATTTTGTCAACATTATCAAATAAATAAATTGAATGGGCTTACATTAATTTAGTGTATTATTTGGCAAGTTCATTGTAATATACACTTTAGTCACATTTTTCCAGACATAAAGTTGGTTTTTGTAGTTGTTTTTAGTACACAGCTTAGTTACTATATCTAAAACAAAGCTGTTAAAAATAATTTTGCTTGAGTTGTGGTTATTGTCCGAGAAAAAATTTATATTATATGCAGGAAATTAAAAATACCAGTGTTATGAATAGGAAATGAAAGCATTATGCTTTATGGAAAAATTGTGGGACCAAAGAAATGTGATAATATTGTATGCAGGAAAATGTTACATCCAGAACTATTATAACAGGGTTTTACTGTATAATAAACCAAAACAAACTCCACGAATTGGAATGCAACCAAAACCTGAAAAATTATACAACCAAACCATCACTAATTACGTACCTTGTTTCATGACATCTACCTACTGTACTACTCAGATACCTTGGTGTTCTTACATACTGTTGTCAGTGAAATGACAAGGGTTTTAGTTTCTATTCACACTTCAAGAATATTGTAAACAAACTAATGAACGTTATGAAAACAAAATTATCACACATACTTTATGAGTGTTCATAGTTACCTAGAATGGGACTGCCTCCGTTGTGGTTATCTGTCCACTGCAGCTGCAGACTATCGGAGTAGGAAGCAACAACAGAGAGAGTGGGTGCATCTGGTGGCACTGTACAAAAGAATAACCCACCCTGTAATCAGATAAATCTTAAAACAACTTTGAAAATAGCATTGTTGAAATAAAAAATAATAATATGTAATAATGTGAAATGATAATGATGGCTGAGTTTGATGGAAGATAGATGAATATTGAATATAATGATAATGACTGATAGATGACTACAGATGATATATGCCATGATACAAAATTGTGCTACACATTTTATCCTTGCTGTTACCCACTGCAAGTTGCTTTTCAAAAAAAAAAAAAAAATAATAAAAAATAAAAAAAATAAAAAAAAAAGATATGAGAAATTAAAATTTGTAATAGTGCAAATAAACAAAATTTTTAAAATTATTTAAATATGTACTGTTTACGTATTATGATATTGGTTATGTATTTCAATGTTAAACAAATTTTTCAGTGAACAAATGCTTAAGATAAAAATTTAGATTCTGAATGTATAATTCTCAGTACTGTATTTAGCTTTAAGATATCAAATTTAAAAGTTTAGCTTTGCACATGTTATTTTATAAAAAATATTGCATGCATATATTAATCAAGAACTTGTTTACATAGTCAATGAGATTCTACCTTTAACTTTAATGCTGTAAACAATTTCATCTTTTCCATGCTGGTTTTCAACACTACAGGTGTAGTTCCCATCACTGTTATGTTGCACATCTTTTATTAATAGTGATCCATCTTTGTTTATCTGCAACAAAACAGAATTTACAATAAGGATTTACACTCATTAGCAAACTGTGAGTTAAACAACTGCATTAATATTACAATATTATCAACAGAGACAACATTTTAAGTATTAGTACCTGTTTTCTGCCATTTGTTTCAATAACTCTGTCATTAAGTTTCCACACAACTTGTGGAGCAGGTATGCCAACTTTCTTACACGGAAGGGTGATATCGTGTTTCCATGGAGTGGTAATTTCACGGCTGAATGAAATTATTCGTGCTGGAACTGTGCACACATGTATTCAAGATTAATTATTGAAAAATAACTAAAGCATATTAAAAAAATTACTCAAAAAGAAAACTAATTTTTGTATAAATGTACTGTATATAATAATGATGATAACAACAACTTTAAAGTCTCAAATGTAAAAAGTATGCACCTCACTAAACTTGTAGTACTTTTGCAATGTGCATCCACTACCTAATTAATTACATCCCTAAATGTTATAATTAACCTCCGTAGTTAGCAGATGTTGAACTCACCTTTGCTGGAAGGTGAGATGGTGACAACTCTCGTACTTTCCCCCTCACCCACCTTTGTGGAGGCGGTCACCCAGAACTGGTAGGTAGCCCTCTCTTGCAGGCGAACCGTCTCGTGTACTTCACTAGTTGGACTGAGAATACGCTTGTGTGTTCCCTCCTGCAACACAGAACTAAGAAATGCTGTTATTCTGCTGGATACAGACTACAGTAGTGGAATTTTGGGTTAATTTATTTCACTCAATCAGCGTATAACAAGTATGTTATAATTGAAGACTGATATGGTACTTTATATTATTTTTGTAAGCAGCAAAAAATTATTCACATTATAATATCAATGCCAACTGTATTATGATAAACTAACTACCCCAAATAAAATTTTTAAGAAACATTCTTGAATGAATAACATCAGTCCTGATAACTTGCTCAACTGCAGGGTGCGGGGCATAACGGTGCCAGCCGATGCATAATCTACATCTGAACTTATTGAGGCAGTTAGTTATGTATGTGCAGAGAATATAAAACGGTACAATGGGCTTGGACAAGAGACACATTTCCTGCACCCTCTTCTCCACGTATTTCAACCATCACTAAGGATTTGTGCCTCAGTATGGGGTCCAGGAAGGCATAGTGTAAGTTAGCCAGCTGTCTGAAGGCCGAGCTCTCCGGGAAGCTAAAATACAATTCCCCATGTGCCATCCCAGGTATGGCTTTGTCCAGGAAATGTGTGAATATGCAAGTCAATGAGTGAGATGCTTGGGGCCAGCTGTTGATGCCCCAGGCAACTTCTTTACAGAGGTCCATATCCACAGCAAGGTTCAGACTTACTCCTGTCTTATGCTACTCTCTTATTGCCTTAGAAGTAGAGGTTTATAAATCAGGGATTTAAGCCAATCACTGGGAAACACTTTTTGCAGGTTCAGTGTCCTCACTTTTTTACCCTACTTCTCCCATGCCTGCACTCACTATGCTCCAATGATCTCATGTGGTTCCTACAACTGAAATTGAGTTTGCTGTATGGTCAAGTTGATATTTATTCAGTTACTGAGGAAGTTATGACAATAGGTGCAGAAGCATCCAGCTGCCAAGTAGGTCTTTCCATTGGATCTTCCTTGATCATCTACTGACAAGTCTCCAAATCTTTGAAAAGAAGTGACCAGACTGTTATTAACAAATACCAGCATACCTTTTCCTGTCAGCAGTTGTGTGTGGTATGGTGACTTCTTCAGGGACATGATACTTTTCCTTAAATACTTTTTTATTACTTGATATAGATTATCTAAGGCATAGCTAACAAGAAAAACTGAATTCCTAAAGTGATATTTGATTACTACTAGAATATTTTGGTTGACTAATAAATGCTCACATAAGAAACAAAGTGACTTGAAGCAACTTCAAGAATTGGTTACGGCATAACAATGTTAAACGGAAAACGAGAAACCCACACAACAATTATTCACTTTATCATACGGTTAACGTTTTTAGTTTTCAGTGTGCCCTAAACATACTATAACTAATTTTAACATTAACTGCGAGTTTTATATCATGAACAAATCAGATATTTAATAAATGTTTTTGTATGTGAAAACCTTTACAGTTGATATGACACACATGCAGAAAAAAATATCTTCGTTGTAAACTATTAAAAATATATTCTATACTTGCAAGACATTTGGAGTTGTGGTACAGTATCATGTGTACAAGAACTAGAAATGTTTGAGTAACATAAAAACAAACAGTTTTAACACTGTAGCTACTAATTTGTTCTTCATCAGTGATCAAAAACAATCAATCGATACATACTATTCAAGATTCAATGCGTGATGATTCATCTAAAATACCAATCGGGAATACCAATACTGTTAAGTACCAAACTGTGTTGTTAGGAAGCTCGTACTGTACTAATACTGACTAGCAGTAATCTTAATATAGAGATGTAAACGTCTGCATGTTAGTCACTGTAATTTTATTGAAAAATAACTTAACGTACCTGAGAAATACAAGGAACACTGATTACATATATATGAAATTATTCTATGAAATAATAAATATGTGTACAAAACTGAACTTACCTCTTTACCATCCTCTATGATACCCATGTAGAAAGTATACCCTGTAAGTTGTCCATTGGGGTGCAGAGGTGGTAACCAGGATACGAGAATCTTGTTCGTTGAGCTGATGACTGCTTTGATGTCTGCAGGTGGTGATGGAACTGATTAAAATAAGATGAACACAAATTAAACCAATGATTTGTGCATGTATGTCACATACCTACATTTCATGCAAAATATTTATGGTTTTATATTTAGAATACATATTTAAATATTTTGAAAAATATACAAGTTTTTTCAGTAAAAACCTGCAAAATAAAATTGAAATACCAGCAGCACAATGGGAATGTGTGATTCATTATGCAAGCAAAAGGAGAAATGTATGTATACTTTTCTGAGATCTTTAAAACTATGCTGTAATGGGACTTGATGAGGATGAACCAGTTTACGGTAATACACCATTGCCCAAGTTTTGCTGGCAAACAAACTTTGTTGTGAAATGATTAAACAAACCAACTATAACTATAGAATCCCAGATGAATTCAGTCAATCACATTAACCATGAGTATTTACTTAACTTCACCACAAAAAATAAATCAATTTTTTTGCAACAGACCAACAAAACTGACAGACAATACACTCAATACAAAATATATACAGAATTTTACAAGCAAAACATTAACCAGCATACAAAAAACTGAGACAACACATGTTTCAACCAACAAAAAGTGCTACATTTCAAGAATTGAAATATTTTGTCTCCTTGTTTTGTGTGTGCTGTCCACGATTTTACTTTTAACATTCTGCATATCTTTCGTATTGGATGTTTTGTCTGTTTGTTATTATAATATCAATTTTTTTGGTGATGTGAAGTTTCTGCCTCGTTGCAATTGAACACATTTCTTTAACATTATACTTACAACTACAACAAACCTCATATACCAGCTCCAATGTAAACACTGTGATGCAAAGTACATAGGCCTAACCACCAACACTCTTAAGACAGAGAATGAATGGCCACAGAGTTGACACAAAGCAAGCCCTAGCTGGGCAAAACTTCTGCCCACAAGAAAAGCCAGTCGCAGCTCATGCAGTTTCCCACAACAAAGACTATAGCACCAGAATTGTGAAATCCTTGCCATCTTCTTGCAATAGTTCAGAACTCAGACGCTGGGAACTGGCCAACAATATATCACGAAACCAAGACAACCTCCAGGCCTCATTATCAGATAACTCACTTTTCCTCCCCCTTATTCATTGCAAGCCATCACAACCAGACCTACATTACTGCTCCATGTTTGAATTTTCTGCCGTGCTTAGTTCGCCTTTCGGCTGCTAGGCTTACAGGTAAAAGAGCACACACTGCTGCTGGACTGCATTGTGCCATGTATTGCTGCCAGAGGAAGCCAGTTTAATACTGGTGAAGCGTCGACACTTAATGGACAGTGTGCAACTGTTTATTGTGAAGTAAAAAGCAGACACAATCTCTCAGAGGAATTTTAAACTGGAACATAAACAAAGCAGTGTGCTAACAAATTGAAAGAGTCTAAGCAATGGGCTGCATAACTTTTTGCCAGCATGTATCATGTTAACTTGTCCATTTCATATCAATCCAAATATAAGTTGATTTAAAACTTACGTAAAATACAAATATGTAGATTTCATTTTATATTAATTTAAGATTACAAATTACTTTCAGTAAGGAACTAAGTAGTGGAGCTACAATCTGTGCAAACCACTGTTAATAATATAATGCCATAACAGCAGTGATAACTTAGTTTGGACAGTATTCAGTTTTTGCATGCTGACTGTTGTAATATATCTGCTAATACAGGCTTGTTTGCATGATAACTGTTAATGGAATTCATTTACTACATATATACAGTATTCTTGAAACAGAAACACACGTGTAATTAAAGAGTAATGGAAAATCTCTGGTCATGAAAAACTCGGTGTCTGTCTATAGTCGAGCAGTTAAACTTGGCAATGTCACAATTTTACTATTGTGAGAACTTGGGCATAGGTGACAGCAACATCAGAAGTAAATTGGCAACACGTGTTTTGTTCATTTCTGTACAAGCAGTACAAGAAAAGAAGGGTTACTGTGACATTCAAAATTAAATTCTGAAAACGCTAGCATTTGATTTCTCAAATAGGAAATACGAATGGCTGACGGACATACTTCAGGCACAACATGCATAAAAAGTATGTTTCAAATTACTGCAGTAAAATTTATGATGCAAAGTAATGTCATTTTCTGGGGAAAAGAAATGGTTGCTTTACATACGTGATGGTAATGAAACATCACATCTGCCGGTTGACAGTCAACAATAATGTTACCACGTTGAGTTTGTCATGGCAGCTGTAGTATCGGAAATACTAATAGTATAGTACTGTAATTTGCGTTTTGAATAAACATTTTGTAGTTATTCGTGAACATGTCAAATGCTATGATTAGTACTATTATGTTTTGGAAATATTTTTCTTCCAAAAATAAATTTTTTCCCAGAAAGTTTTGATAAATATGTAGGTCTGACATGGTAGCAGGTGGTACATGGGTATGTACAGTTTCTTGTCTGGATGTTGCAAATGTGATAGAACTACTGAAAGCCACTGCTGCTGCACTGAGCGAGGTGGAGCAGTGATAAAACACTTGCTGAGCTTTTGGGAGGACGGTTCAATTCCCCGGTCCAAGCAACCTGTATTATGTTGTACAGGCGAATGCTAAGATGGTTCTTTAAACAGGCTCTGGCTGGTACCTCTCCCGCTTCCACTGCATACTTCTAGCATGGTTTTGAAGCTATTTGAAGGCATGAAAAATACTGAATAAAATAAATATGTAATTCAAAGGCCTGATGTTAAATTGATACATTTTGGCAGTGAAACAGCTGTTTAAACACTGATACTGAAAAGAACGTAGCTACACAAGATGGTAATTGTTATAATTTACTTTCTGAAGCACAAAGAATAGTGCTTGAACTTATCATACTAGTATGCTTTAAAAATTGTTTAAAAGTTCAGTTTTATGTTGGTTGGGGGTGATGCATATTAGAAAGAGTATTTACCATCTTCCTCAGTGCGACAATACACTGGCAGGCTCTTGACTCCGTCCCCACTGCCAGTGAAGGCTAGCACAGAGATGCTGTAGTTGGTGTACTTGCGCAGACTGATGATTGTTGTGTGCAGAGCCGTCGTCACCTTTGTCTCCTGCTCATCCTCATCTGCAATGCACCCTCTCCTCAGTCACCTAACTCTCTGCTAGTGACAGAAATTAATATATAACCTTTATGAAAACAATATTATTCTTATCGAAGGCAATATACACATAGACAAGTAGGATAGGGCTATCATTTGTATTCTGTTGCCACACCTGGCCCCAAGCTGTTGTTCCTGGAGAGCCATTTAGCTCACCCACAGATCACCCAACGAGTATTGTGGCACTGTTTGATGAATGAGTGCACACAATATAGTCATTGGACCATGCTTGAAATGTTTGCAATCACATGCACAGCACTCGAAGCTCTGGCAAGTGGAACCCTGCAGTAACGGATAAGCACGATTTTCTCTGGCCATCGCTAGATAACGCTAATTAGGGGCATGCAGGAGGTTAGAGAGTGGTAACGCCAACAAACTACATGTTGCAAACAGCAATAATGCTGCGAAACACAAATACCATAGCTCTGGCAGGAGGACAAAGATGAGGCCTAAGATTCCTCTTATGTCATGGTGCCCCTGAGGGTAGGAAACAAACTTGCACCCCCAACCTCAGGAGTGCTAAGCAACAGCTGGTAATGGGCAGGAGTTGCCCCTCCAGGCCACTGCACGAGATCAACGTCCCTCAAGGCTCTTCTCTTTTCCATACCACCATCTTGACCAATTTCTGACCCTCTATGCAATCAGTGCTTTTTGCAAGATGAGAGGGACCCTAACCTATCCCATCCATTGCTGAACCGCAAGCTGTGCTCAAGACGTCTGAATTCCCCATCATCATGCAGACAAGTGTAAAGAGGTGAAATGTAAGGTTGTAATAGCCGGATGCCTAATAGGGCTAGTCAGAAACTGCCTCAATCTCTACTCCCAGCAATGCGCCCTTGTGGTACAACATGTCAAAGCCGCTTGAGAGCAAGCCTTGACCATTCGGGCCACA
The DNA here is from genome assembly GCA_003012365.1 of Medauroidea extradentata. Lineage (NCBI taxonomy): Eukaryota > Metazoa > Arthropoda > Insecta > Phasmatodea > Phasmatidae > Medauroidea > Medauroidea extradentata. The sequence continues at coordinate 62,674 of PNEQ01048443.1, read as the reverse complement.
CCACCATTGCCACGTGCGTGCTGCCTGGGACATCCACCTCCATGAACCACTATGGTGCTGTCGACAAGGAATGGAGCTTGCCTGAGCTCACCTGAGGTGGGTCACCAGTCCACCAACATCTCTGCCGCCGCTCCACTGGGCCCTTGTCAGCACGTTGGCCAGTTCACCCATGTGGTAGACCCACGCCCTCCAACATCATGTTCAGGTCTCTTCCAGGAGCTGAACTCTGAGTCTGTCCAGGCACCCACACTGCCAATTCTATACAGCCACCACCAGCTCCTCAGCCTGGGAACCACTCACAGCGACCCCTAGGCAGCGAAATACTAAGTTGTGCAGATTTGAACAACTGGCTTGGGCTACTATGTTTGCACATGAAAAGTGAAACGACCAAAGAATGGTGATTCTGAGCAACCCATTTCCTTACTAATGCAGGGTAATGAGCACAGTGCTAACAACAGTCGAAGGGATAAAATTGCAGCAGCAGGGGCCACATAAACAAATGTCATCAACAATGAATTACATAATAGTGCATACTGTACATTACTCTGAAGATTATAGTATTTACCTAATAATTGTTTTTACTTGATAACGTAAGAAGATTAAGAATTTTTAAAACGGTGGAAAGCCATTGAGCTGGTAAATCAGAAGGTGCTACATCAGAAACTTCAGTGGTAGCTGTACTGTACTTTTTAATTTTTTAACAGATTAGACTGTTGTACATGTTGCAATAATGGTGGAAAAGGGAAGAAGAGAAGGTATGGTACTTACCATATAGCTCATCGACAGACTGATGTGACACTTTGTATCCCTGCACAATGCCATTCCTACCCTCCACAGGTGGCGGCTCCCAGCTGACATCCACACTTTGTGAGGTGAGTGGTGTACACTGCACATTCTCTGGGGGAAGGCTGGGTGCTGCAACATGCAAACTACTTCAGCACTCACCTACAATACAACTTAAACTTCACTCTCCTCAGGTAATAAAGCACATTTTGGATGTACAGTATATAACAACAAAAGGTGTAAAATGTTTTTTAAATTCTGAGATTGTTATATATACTTACAATAAAATACCTAGTACATACAATGGAGACAAACAGCTACAACGGAAGTAACTCTATCACTTCCTTATAAAAAATTATTATTTACAAATCCGTGGTAAACTGTAAGCTAAATAAGCAAAATGTACGGTTCAAAAAAGAATGCCTGAAATATGCAGTTAGCTATACTGTACCACAATATAGCTATTTCTGACTTTTAGCACTAGACCTGGAATGTCGTAAACAATGTCACAAAGATAAAGCATGCCTTCGCATAAAATGCTTTCAAAGTAGTCATCTAATGACACATCTGTTATGTGACCGAAAGATTGCTTTGACTGTATCAGGTTACTAACCAGTAAACATGAAAATCCACATTATATGTTTTATGTTAGGAAGTGTCATTGTGGATGAGATATGATCAAGGTGTCTGTAGGACAGGAAGCTCTACCTGAGGCACACCCGTTGTCCATCCAGCCCGAAGAATAGTGATATGATGAGACGGGGTGGTATGAGCAGGGATCGTTGTGTGAGTGTTGGTAATGTAAAAGTTGTTTGCAGTGAACAGTTTAGGTCAGAAATCATGACATGCACAGTCAGTAAGATAAGTAAATAAATATCTGTGATACAAGATAAAGAGTTACAATGAGTCCATAAAACATTTTGTTCAAGTTATCATCATTGGTCTTGGACAGAAATCTATGCAAACATTTTAGAAAATTAAAAAAGAGTTTTAACATTTTTATGTTAGCAACAGGTTATGATTTTTTCTCAATGACAGGTAGAGGTATCTAACACTATGCAATCTGTCATGCTGATATTGTTACGTGAAGGCCATGTGGGAATCAAGTGAAGAAATCAAGAGCAAATCAGGTCCTGTATTGGCTCAAGATGTTTAAGTATATACTAAAACAAATCATAAACAGTTGAGTGTTGTGTCAGAAATTGTGCAGCCAAAGTTCTCGTGAGTCACTAATTTCTTGTGGAGTAAAGCATGGTGTATCCGAGCTGCCATCTGAGAAAGTACGGCCAGGTATTTGTGACTGTGGCAGTAGGAGCTATCTGTTACAGTTGATTATTATTTTTAATTAATTGAGAGACTTAATATACGAAACAAGGTAGCGAGGTGATACAAAAAAAGAAATACTGTTTTGCAATACATGGTGTATAGACCATGGTATATAAAGATAACGTAGTCTTTCTTCATCCTGTACCTACAAATCATTAGATACCAAGCTACTCATGTAAGCACCCAACTCGTGTTAGTTCCTCATTCTATTTTTTAGTAATTCTAGTCAGGAAAAAATAATTCTCAGATTAGAAAAAGTACATGCAATGCATGCATGGGAGCGAACTATGGACAAGATGCAAAGAGGAGGGGGGTGTGACAAAGTATGGGCAAGATGCACAGAGGAGGGGAAGTGTAATGAGTCAGCTTTTAAACAATAGTGGTGTGAAGGAGGGGGAGGGGATGTGCAGGTATGCAAGGAAATTTTAACATGACTAGTGAACATATAGTTTGATTGCCTGTTGGCTAAGCACCTGTCAACTAGATGTACATAACAAAAAAGATAAAAGGTGGTGCATTACCTTGTGACCTCTGTGTTGCCATACCACAACAGCACACCACATAAAGTTGACTTTTTTGGTTATGTAAGCATGAGATACAGTGATAGTGAATGAAACACAGGTGACAATAATAGCAGGCACAAAGTTTAGTGACAGTCAGGTTCAAGCTACGGTAATACCCACCATCCTCGAGGGTCCTGGCAGAGACAGGCTCAGAGAAAGGCCCTGCGCCACGGCTGTTGTATGCTTGGACCACAATGGAGTAAGTAGTGTACTTGGACAGGCCCTGCAAGGTCACTTCTCCACCATACTGCGCGCCCACCTCCACTGTACGAAAGCTGTAGTTGTGGCTGGGACTGGGTGATGTCGTCACGGCTATGTGGTGCTCCTGGTAGCCCACGTAGTATCCCAGTAGGTTGCCATTCCACAGCTCACGCAGTGGCGACTCCCACGCCACAAACAATTCGCTGGAGCTCTTGGCCTCTGCTCGCACATCCTGTGGGGCGCCGCTCGGCACTAGGCAGTCACACATTTGCTTACACCAACACCAACAGTCTACACACTATCACTGTCTTTGAGAACTTAATTATATATTTTAACATTTAGGGAAATTGCACGTACATTGAATTTTTACAAGCACGGGCTTTGGGAAGTTTTAAATAGCATGTAGAGCAGTTTTTGAAGTTGAACTCTTCTAACCCAATAAGTTATCAAATGTGTTATATTGCTTGGCACATGAACACAACAGTTATCCAAGATTCTTGATGCCTACTGCCTTACTGTCTACTTAGTAAGTAGGGCATGGTACAAAAATTAACATTGAAAATTTTGCAAGAATTTGAGTCAACACACAAAACATTTACATTTTTACCACCTTTTTGAGCAAATATTTTACCTGATAGACACATTCCTTTAGTACTTTCTATTGTGTCTGAATCAAAGTCACAAAATTACGCATCATAAATACTTCATCAGTAACTATCATACAAGTTTGCAAAAATTGTTTTGTAAGACTGCTAATTTTTTATGTCAACTTTCAAATTTAGCAGTACAGTTACTTGTTTACTACCCTCTCTGGAGACCTAACATGTGTGAAGGTGCAAGATTTTGCTACAACTTGTTAGCTTACTGTTCACTCACCAGTCTTCAAGTTTCTGCACTGTCTATGTGTTCATAAATAATACTGGTACTATATTATTTAATATTTTTCCAGCTTCTATCTGAACATTACAAAAAATTTATATTCTATCTATTTACAGTACTCTTGTGCTCTGAACATTTACACGCGTTTGTAAAATTGTGTCATTTCTGTATTATCTGTGTCATAACATGTAATGACATTCAGAATAGGATATTAAGAATTATAAGTTTCAGTGACATAAGCAAAGGAGAAACTCTTGTTGAGGCTAGGATGTCAGTTACCTTCCTCTTGGGTGGTGACCTGTATGGCTTCACTGGGCTCACTGAGGCCCAGCCTGTTCTCGGCCATGATGCGCAGGTGGTACGAGCTGGCGGGACTCAGGTTCTGTACTGTGGCAGTGGTCTGTGTGCCAGGCACAGTGAGCTTGGAAGGCTGTGCCTGCCACATGTCTGTAACACACACACACACACATATACTACATAAATGCAGTGGCAAATCCAAGAGGGAGGGTTTGAGGGGTTTAAGCTGCCACCCTATCCTTGAGCTTGCAACCTACATGGGATAGAATAGCTGTTTAAGGCCTACTTCACCATGTACACTAATACTGAAGTTGCTCATTATACTTCTATATGACATACTTCATATAGTGAGATGCCAACAATATTAATTATTTGATGATTTCATATTGCTGGTGCACCATGCTTTCAATTTCTGTTCAGTTTATCCCTTTCTGAACTGATCACCATGTTATAATCCTTGGTTAAAATCTTCTGCTCGTCCCATAGAGCCATTACTGAAAACTTGGGACAATACCTGGTTGTGTGTACTGGTTCATTACAGGCAAAGCATACAACATTCCTTTGGAATTTTAACTTGTTTTCAGGTCCTTATTGTCACGTTTTTTCCAGTGGAAGGCCCATTAAGAAAATTAGGCGAAACCTTATCCGCAAACTGTAGCCCTGCATTGGTCAGTTTGTAATTTAGGTACTGGGCCTTGACATATAGTCTTGCCTGGTGACATCATCAGCCTTAACAATATTTACTAATTCCTTGAAGATCATGACTGCCAGCAGCAAATCATAATTATTAATGTGAATGCATTTTAACACTTCCCAAGCTTCATTTGTCAGTCCACAGTTGCTGATGTCATCTAGATACACATTGCTCACAGCCAAGGTTAGGGAACTTGTAACCTGGAATGACAGCCTCCCAACAACCCTGTTTAGCACCGCTGACACATCCACTGACCACTGAAAATAACTGTTTCAAAACAACAAGGGTAGGTAATTTAAATTCTTCTAACTGAGCCATTACTATAGCTTTTGTTTTGCATTACTCTATATATATTTTACGTTGTCACATCACACGGACATGTCTCCCGCTTGCTATTTAAAAATTTACAACCTAACACAAACAATAAAAGTAGGACCTGGGCCCATAATCTGTTATTTAAAAATATATGCATCAAATTTGAACACACTTTTATCTCCAAAATCTTACCCTTAACATATTAACCTTTATATTAATGTGCAATTTTTTACATCCACTCAAAAAAAGACCAAAACATTTTGCCAACCTCAGCACATACTTTTTTTAAGTTTTTGGTCAACATAGACTAACTACAACATTATACATCATATAAAAAAAATTTCAATTGCAAACTTTGAGAGGTGATTCCTCATGAGTGAGTTAAGTAGATTTCTGGAGAAAGAAAAATGAATAATATCAATGGTGATGAACTGCAATCTCGTATGTCGAAACAATGCAATTTCCCGCATAAAGCAAATTTGTATGTCACTGCTATACCTATATATTGATTAATATGTGTGTTATATAATTTTTAATTTTGGTTTTTGTATGGGTAAGATGTCTGAACAGTTATTACGAGATATGCTGTGATTACTATGTTTTTAAAGTTCTTTTGCTTTCTGACATACGAAGTTGCAGTTCAACACCATTGATGTGTAGCCTTAAATAAGTGAAATGCAAAAAAGCATTTTGTTATACCTTACCTCCAACTAATTTGTATTGAATGATGTAGCTGGTTATGGGGCTGTTACCAGCATATGGCTGAGTCCAAGACAAAGTCAACGACCTACTTTGTTGATCGTTTACCCTGATGTTCTTTGGCATTTCTGGAACCTCTGAAAAGTACATAATTAGTTATGTAAGTAAATGTTCAACTGTCATGTGTGTTAATGAGGTAATTTACAAATTTATGTAGAAAAAAATATGTATCGCACAGAAGTCATGGTTCAGTTATGTTTCTCTTAATTTTCTCACTGAACAAATTAGATGATACCGTTATTATTTTAATGGATGTTAATCACAAAACTACCTATGCCAATAAATAAATTCTTTTACTAAGTTGGCCAAGTTTCTCAAAAGCTTATTGTTTAGACCAGTTAACCAAAGTATGTACTGTTAATTATAAAGCTGCAAAAATTGTGAAAATTATGAAAATTTATTTAAAACAGGATATATGGAAGTAGAAATAATATTACATCTTGTTTTTTACATCCCCTGATTTCAGTTTCCATTCACACCTGTTTTTTATGATCCTGAGAAAACTTCATACAGCACAAGTTGCTTTTTTTAGCATGTCTCTTGAGATTAATACTGTAAATAAAGGGTTTCACTGCAAATGTATTCCTACGACGAAGAAATCTGTTCATTCTGTAACTTCCTGTCAGACCATCCAAGTGACTTTATTTGCCAAATGCAACACCTACATGGGAATAGGAGATTTTTAAATTTTACTTGCACAGGAATGGTATGGGTAACATGAAAGTAGCTGCTTACCTTGAACAATGAGCTGTATCGTCATCTCGTCCTGTCCATAAGCATTGCTAGCATGGCATGACAATATACCAGTGTCATGGCGGTATGTGTGCAGGATTCCTAGCTCTGATACCATGCCATCATCTAACAGCTGCTCTCTGATGCTGTACCTGTTGGCCAACAATACAGGATCCTTTACCCACACAACTCAATATTTTGGAGTGCATAGATATAATGGAACTTTTTGTCTTCTTGCTCAAGAATGTAAGTACCATGCTAAGAACAATCCCTTTTAAAACTCGTAGTAGGGGCACACCCACTTTAGGAGTTTTCATTGTAGTTCACTTTCGTATGAACTTAGAATTAGTCACTATTTTTTGTTAATTTGTTATTTCACTGGTATTTTCAAGTCTTATTTTCATGCTGTAACCTGTTATGTATAAAAAAACTATACACCAGGGCCGCTGGTAGGATTTCTCGGCCACCATGCAAGCAAGCCTTCAGGGCCCCTGTCCCCAGTCCTTACCATCTCAAATCCACAGTTGTTATTAATTAATTTATTAATATTTTTGCTTTTTTACTTTTACAGTACTTACGAAACAATGATTCAAGAATTACGTGGCTAGGCTGTCAATACTAGTAGACAGTTATGTAGATGTAGAAACTCTCACCAACTGGTACTTTTTATGTACACATATACATAAAAAACTTAATAATTTGTGGGTTGGTCAGCTTCCTCATAATATGGAATAAAAATGCATTTTCATTTGTTTACATTGATCTGTCATGAAGTACCAACCAATGGGTATCTATAAAACAAATATTTGAGTTGAACATACCATGTTTGAAGTGCCTCGCTTTCTGGTCTGTTCTATACAAATCTTGCAATCAATTTTAAACTACTTACCACTCTTACCAGAGGAGTTAGAGACTTGAAACTTTGAATATTGCTCAGAACAGATAATAGGTAATGCAATGTAAGATGAAACAATTAGGGATAAAGTATTAACTTTATCACATAAGTATAAATACAGCTTTACCCTAACTATTCCTGACATTTCAATGTTTTTAGTCTTTATTGACTGGACCTGTCTTTGCTAAGTTTCCAGGTGGCCTTATAAACTTTTCTTTTAAAAAGTTGAAATGGTTTGAGTCTCTTTAAGAATGTTATTTCAGGGTTCTGCTACATTTTTTTTAATACAGATTTTTAAACAATTTTTCTTATTTTGCAAACAAATGGCTGTACATATAATCATTCTCAGAAGGTCTTATCTGTAACCACTACTCAAGGTACTACTTGAAGAGGTTATGGACTAAATAATAATATACTGACAATATTTCTTGAGTATGGGTACGGGCCTGCATAATCTTTCTTATCTTCATGTATTCTGGGTTTACAAGAAGAGTTCAAATGGGTCAATATAACTTACTTGGATATCATGGTTATAACATTTACATTTAGCATAATATTGCAGCATTAACACCCACCGGGGGTCCATATCTTCTGAAATTCGCTTGCCGCTACTCTTCCACATGATCTCAATAGGAGTGTCTCCTAACGCTGTACACTGCAAGTGTGCCTGCTCTCCCTTCTGTACCTGCATCTGCTTTGTCTTCTGCGGGAAGTGCGCTGGTGCTGAAAACATATCAGTCACTAGCATGACCCATTTTGTATTGTATGGACAAGCAGCTCTGAAAATATGTTAAATGTGTAGTAGATTGGCAAATATTTATTTGAAGTCCAGTTAACTGAATTAGAGAAATGTTAGACTTCGGTATAACACTTCATAGGATACTGTGATTTAGGGCTGTTCACGTGGTTCTTGTGTGTCTGCCTCATGCAAGAAATTTTTTAACACGAAATTTTATAATCACTGCTGACAACTGATTTTTCTTAAAGTACGTATACGTTCCTCCATTTTCTTACCATTTAATTCCATTATTTCAACCTTCTAGACGTCATCTACCTATCTTCCATTTAGTGTTGTCTAAAATTCATGGTGAATTGTTGTAAGTTACAAAAACTGAATGCTATTTCTACCTAAACTCTTTCAAATTTTGTTTGCAAAAACACTGTACGAATATGATCCAGAAGTATAAAACCTACCATTGACCTTGAGGAAGATGACTTTGCTCACTCCGGTCCCGACCTCGTTCTTCGCCTCGCATAAGTAGTAACCTTCACTGTCTTTACTGATGTGCAGGAATTCCAGTGAGCCATTGCGGTAGAAGTTGACATTTGGCTCGTATAGGAATTCTTTGTATTCACCTGGATGTGTGCCTGCATACAGTGAATTGTACAATGTCCAGTCTTTCTATGACTACCTTCATATCAGGTGTTTCAACCATGACATATGTACTAATTTAGAAAAAGCATGTCTACGGAGTAAAAAATCAACAACAAAAAAATACACTTAATAAGACATGGGAATTTGAATAATTCAGGCTGTAAATATAGATTTAGTGTAAAAACAAAACCTTTGTAATAAATTAAAGAAAGAACTGCACAAATAAAGTTTACAAAATATTTTTAGACAAGCAGATCCCCGTAAGGGTGAATATTTCTGTAAAATCTTGGTGAGACAACTACAACTGGTTCAGCAAGCATAACGACAATTATGTGGTAATCCTGTTCAAGCCTTTTCTTAGAAATATTCTCACATGCTTTTCTGAGGTGAATAAAGCAATAGTAATGTTGTGAAAAAAAAACTCTTAAGAGCCCTACACAGTTGGTGCATTAACATTGTTGCAGCGTGTTATGAGAAAGTTTTTTATGTAATACTACTAAACATGTGTTTGATATCTTTACCTACGAAAGGAAAACATATTTAAAACTATGCTTCTCTATTTTTGTTTTCTAGATATCATGCTTGGAAACATGGTTTCAGGGCACTTCAAAATGGCTAAAAACTGCTTTCTGTTTTTTCAGACTGTTGTCACATTAAAAATACCAACTGTAATAACAAAATAGAGAAGCACGCACTGGACTTCACTACCCACTTTCCGTAGATAAAAATGTAGGGTCACCACTTAAAGTCCCATAGGAAAAAGTCAGCAACGAAAATCATGCACTCCATTTTCGTACCCTGTGTATAAAGGCGATAACGGTTGATGCACGATACAGTCTAGTTCTTATTGGCTGCATGTTTCCGTACCTCAAATGCTGCTTCTAGCGCCTGCTGTATAGGGCTCTTAAAATTAAGTGAGTATGGAGCTTCTAATAGGACATTTACAAATAATGAAGAAAGTAAATTATTAATGAAGTAGGATATATATGAAATGGTGCAGCGTATTAAATTGATAATAATTGTGTAGTCTGCATATTAAAAAGAAGTATTTTTTATATTCAGTTACAGAAGACAGAAGGATAGCCAGAGGGGACAAAAGTAGGGTAATGGTAAACATGATTATTTCCCCTTCCCCCCAGATACCATCACATTAACATCCATCAGTCTCTCTACCCAGACACACGGAGGCTGGACACAGCACACAGGAAAAGATGAATGGCAAATCAACCTTATTGCCAAATGGACCTCAGCTATTCTGCTCTCAAACGCTAGTAACTTGTATAGCTCAAAAAGTGATAACTTTTTCACAAAGCACTGTAAGAGATTATGGAAAATAATCCTACTAGAATTAACTTGTTTGCTTGGTCATGCAATCATGTTTCTTCTGTCACCAGAGGTTCGCCAGGTTATTATTGAATTTCTGCTCGCAATTCAGGAGTTTAGGTTGAAGGGAATTTAAAATAAGCCAAAAAATATTGCATATATTTGCAAAATATGTTACTAAATGTGGCAGCAACATGGTATTTTATGCATTATTTTATGTTCCTAGACAAACTGCAGAGTAAAATAAAAAATTCATGGTATTAAGTATTAACTAAGTAGTTCTGCACAAGTATACATAATGAGTTTTTATTCATGTAAGGATAGAATAAAATGGATTCTCGAACTCCAGCACCTCAGTTTTTCCCTTAACAAATACAAAATATTTGTTTCACAATTTTTGCATCAATATTTTGAACACCGCATACAGCTGCACCACTCCATTTTTTGTTGTTATAGCTAGTGTTTACATTAAAAATGCCATTTAACATTTATAGTGTCTTAACACCAGCTTGCTCTGGTCTCTATCATTAGAGACAAGTGTTTTCAGCAAAAACCTATTTAATGATTTTGTCTTAAATAATGACTATTTTCTACATGCCTACAAATATTTCAGGGGCAATGAATGTTTGCAAAGTATCCACTGTTAGTTAAATATTAAAGTATAATTATTTTCTTTATAAAAAGCTGTTAATTTAATGTTTGAAAATCTACACATTGATTTTTTACAACATTTGATGATTTGTTTGGCTTATACAACACACAAATACTGAGGTACATACGGTAACACGAATGGAATGGGGAGTGAAAGTTTATAAAGTGACATTAGTCATCAGAATAATGTGTTTTTTATAACAGTTGTAAAATCAGACATTGAAAAAAAAGCAAAAGAAGAAATTCTGCAGTTAATTAAGTTACACTTACCCTCAAATATTTCCCATTATGCCTAACAATTTAAAACTGTGAGATGAATTTACTGCATTTACGTCATATTTTGTGAAACAATGTTGGTATTAATAATTTGACGGTAAAAAAACAAGTGATACAGATTTAACAATTTTGAATAACTTTAATACCTTGAATGTGTTCATTCATGTTTCACATCTGTGATGGAGTCTTGATGGGCCGGGGTTCCCTGCACCATCTGTGGTATGACCAAACTGCTTGTTGTGAAGTGTAGTGAGATAAACACATGAAGCAGTTAAGACCCTGGCAGTGGCTCTCCTGTCCTGGGGTGAAGTGACCCACTCTCTATATTGTTTGCCTGCCCTTCTTCAAGGCATATGGGTGTGCAAGGATTAATGAAGGCGTGTAGATAGGGCACTCTCGTCCAGTGTTCCCCTTGCAAACCGACAGTCACATTCAAGAAAAGAGAATAGCTACGGATGCTAGTTAACCTCCCTTGTGCAGCTTCCAGTGGCCAATGCTATTGTATTCTGGTACCTTGCCATCAGCTACATGGTACACCCACCAGGTGAGCATAAATGTCTTCTGCCACTGTGACAAACTGCCTGGCTTTTAGGCACTGTCCATCCCAGACAATGAACTGTGCCAATAACATTGAGTGTATTGATTCCCTCTATCACTGCGTGAACTGTGCCGCTTTTAAGCTTGGTCCAACCTAGGTTGGTGAACTAAGACAATGATGCAAGACCCATCGCTGCGGGAAGGTCTGGAGGGCTAGAGGCAATTAAGGCGGTATTCAGAGCTGGCCATAGGACAAGAGGTCGTGGGTTGGATCCGGGAGAAGGGAGGTGGGGTGTGTAGGTTAAGAGATAGTTAGAAAACAAGGAGAACGGAGCAACACAGAATTAATGTGGAGCTGCTTTTATAGCAAAATAAAACACAGCCCCAGCCTGTACCCAGGTAGATGTTACCTGCTGATAGCTCTTTACTACTACCAAACATGCTTTCACTCTTCTGTGAGAAGGCGAGGGCTGCCTTGATGCTGTGGCAGCAGCTGTGAATCCTAATGGCAAAAACAAACAGTGTTGAGATTCGCTAGTGAAATATTTGACAGAAGGTAAGTGGTTGAAGGCCACTGGAAGGCTGTGCAATGCTGGTGTCGAGAACTGCGTGGCATAGTCTGTGGGAGAACTAGGAGAGAACTGTTGATATGCCGTCAGAGGCTGCTAGGAGAAAACTGCTTGAACTGCCAAGATTCCTCCCTGCAGGCACATTACTATATATACCCTGAGAACTGGGGGTCAGCAGGGAAGTGTGGGAGAGAGAAGAGAAAATGGCGCCCGTCCTCAGTCTGGGGCTAGGAGACACAGGGTGGAACACTTGCTCCAGAGCCGCCCGGAGCTCAGGGGTTTCGTCCGCCACCCACTCTACCGGTTCTCGGAGATGCGATAAATGTTGCCATACTATGAGCAACCAGCACAACTGGTGGTTATCCTGCTGGGAAGTATGGTGTCGTGGGGAAGAAGGAAAGATGTTAGGCAGGGCCATGAGGGGGCTGAAAGAAGGGATGCTCCTGTAGCACATAAAAGGTGTTTTACTAGCAACAAAACCAATGCGTGAATAAAAAGCAAATTATGCTACAACTACTAAGAAATGTGAGAATTAGTTGTGAAATACATTTAACTGCATATGCTAATACTGAAGGGGAACTGATAAACAATTGTACACAAAGAATGTAAAAAGAGTTATGATATTGTACCAACTGCTTTCCGCCACATGATGATGGGTACTGGGTATCCATCAGCTTGACAATGAAGCATGACTTCCTGCCCCGATGCCACACTGGCATCTGCTGGCTCCAGAGTCCATCTCGGTGGAACTGCAACACAAGCCACTTGCTGCTGTTGACAGTGAACAGAAACAAGGTGTGATTTGGAATGGCATTTGGAAAAATGCCCAACATAAAAAATAGTTATTTGAATTCTAAACATCACACGGGAATCAGTTGCAAAGTAAACTGGAAACTACACAAAAAAAAAATTTGCTTTTTATTTGTCAATAAACTCATTGTCAGTAGAAAAGTAGATGTGTTTGGTTATTTTACTATGTATCATTGAAGGTATGACCGGCTAATTTCATTTCAAATATAATACCAACTTCTGACCATGAACTTGTACTGTAGGCATATTCTTGTAATTTTTTTCCAGAGCTGTCTGTGTGTGTCACTTGTTGTCCTTGCTCACTACAACAGCAACATAAGCACAAAGCATGCGAGATTCAACAGGCTTATTATGTGGTATCCATAAAAGAATCTGAGGAAAAATTGCACTTTTTTCTAAATAGTAATAACTATTAAACAAATTAATAATTGTAAGGTAAATAGATGTTACATCTTGTCAGCAGCAAAGTTATTTAAGACAGTGAGACACAGCTTGATAGAATTACTAGGTCTACCAGACATTTGGAAAATTCAGATATGCACTATATTTCAACTCTCTGTTAAGGAGTGTGGGCAAAAAATTAGAATAATCATGTATGTACAAAGCACTATGTTAGTTTCCAACTTGACGACTATGCACTATAAATACTATTTAAGTTAATGTTTGACATGCACAAACCATTACTATTGCTGTGTTCACTCAATAATACCAATTTTATGTAAGCATTTGTGATTTGTTGTTTCTGATAGATGTTCTAATATAAAGCAGTGATCTTTGAATTTTGCAACACATTTTGTAAAAAAGTTACAAGTAATAATGCCTAAAGGAAGATGTGAATTTTGTAATTTGTAAACAGTGTTCCTTGCGGCGGAGTACAAATTAAGATATAATATTTGTTGCGCTATTCACACCAACCTCTGAGTGTACAGAAATCTGCAAACTGTGTGCAAGTTTGGTTGCTGAAACAGCAACGTACACTTACCTGAAGAGATCCAAGAATACTAAAACACAAGTAAAAAACATTCCTTATCCTTGGATGGTCTCAGCAAGCGGCTAGGGTGAGAATCTGAATTTCACCAAATAGCACGTTGAGTCATGTGAAATGAACAGAGCTTAGCATGTCTTAAAATCTTACTCAGAACCATAATTATTTCCAGCTGTCAGTCAGGCCAATACACCACTCAAGGTGGAAAAGTCGGTTGAGCTCTGCTTATTCACACGACGTGGAACTGAATTAGATAAATCACGTGTTTTCAACCTAGCCGTTGAGGCCGTCCAAGGATAACAATTCTAATGTACTTGTGTTTCAAGTTTGAATCTCTCCAGGTAAGTTTAGGTTGCCATTTTCAGCAGACTCAAAAGGTTCGCATGAAAAGCACAACAAAGTTTATACCTTTAATTTTATTGTGCTTCTGAAGTATAGTCTAGTTATGACCCGAGGACGAGAATATAATATGAAATGTTAACTGCCAGTTGATACATTCTATCCTTATTTAATTCACTCGTACTAGCACACAACAAAACAATGCAAATATTGGGACAGCAATCCAGATAGAAGTGAAGAAATTTTGGTCAGCGATTAATAGTCGAGCTTTTCAATGCTGGTGAGGTGTGATATTAGGCGAGCATGGAGCAGCACCACAAAGAAAGGTCACAGGAAAGAAGAGATCCCAGAGAAAACTCTTAGGGCCGTATCTATAAACGGCTTTCGAATGACAACCAACTGCTATCCCTATAGAGAAAGCATTGGTGAGCAGTTGGTTGTCATTCGAAAGAGGTCTATAGTTTCGGCCCTGAGACTATCTGCATTGTCCGGCATAATTCCCACATCCCAGGTTGACCCGCCAAGAATCAAACCATGATTGCCTTGGTGGGAGGTGAGGCCTAGCCACTGTGCCAACAGCCCTAATGAAGAGAGTAGGGTATTATTTTACTCAAACATAGTTTTAGACATTTACACTGTTCTGAGTTTTTTGATTATATACATAAAAAGCAAGATGGTTTGAATAAAATAATTTTTCTTATAAGAAATATAATTATTGAATTTTGTCTTAAGTGAAAACTTTCCAATGCATTTTGTGTAGAAATAATAACATTACGTATGAATTTCCAATAATTTATGCACATTAAGATAAATGTATAAATATTTGTATGGTTACGTGGTAATATGATAAAACATGCATGAATTCCCATTGCTTTCTGCTGATAAAGATATATGTACCAATATACGTATGGGTAAGTGATACAAGAGACGTGAATTTTTATTGTTCTGCGCCTTTCATTGTTAACTTTACCCACAGTTGGGGAGGACCTACATTTTTAACCATTCTGAATGGCAGAAACTGGGAGAGGAATCAGAAACAGCCTGTGTTAACGTACCGGAAGTATATTTGCCTGAGCAATTTCAGGATACCATAGAAAACTGAAATCACGATGACTAGACCTGAGGATCAAACCACAGTCCTCCTGAATGCAAGATCAGCATGTTACGATTGCACCACCTTGTTCAGTGTGAATTTTAAAAAAATTACATGTAACGTACTCATTCTTACCATTTACGGTGAGTGGTACAGTGACACGTTCGGTGCCTGCCACATTCTGTGCAACGCAGGTGTAGTTAGCTGTGTGTGCAGCTGAGATGCGCTCTATTACGAGGGATGACGAGAACTCATCCAGCCTTCGCATGGATGCACTCACTCCTGCCAAAGGCAATGGCTGTCCATCCCGTTCCCAGCGGAAGGTCACGGGCAGGTCACCCTCAAGGATCTGGCACGAGATAGCAGCACGCATGCCCTCGCGCAGCATTGTCATGGCTGAGATTGGCTGTATTTTGGGTGGCACTGCGAGCAACAAGAATACAATAAACAATATGGAGGAAATTTTACCACATAAAAACTGATAACCATGTTAGCCATGAATGGCACAAGCAATCTGTATATCTACCTTTATCCTTCAAAATTAAGATTTATGATGCAAAACATTTATTTAAATAATGAAATATATTTTATAATAGTTTTAAATGGTTATCTCTTATGGTTTTTTTCTTATCAGTACTTGTATAACTGCCAGCATTAGAATATTTCATCTGTATTTTAACTGTTTTGCACATTTCATTTAACTATTAGCAGGCACATATTCTTGAGTGAAACATAATATTGGCATCCATTTTATTGTTTCTTAAAATTAATTAAATTTTTTTTTGCATTAGAGGCATGGAAAGGGATGGGAGACAAAAGGACAGTACAATAATTTGTCCACACCCTAACTTTAACATCTACATACACAAATAAAGTATTTAATTTTCTCTCATACCAAGGAAATCAAAATATTGAAATAAACAAGCCGTAATTAATTTTATGATCATGGGCGACGATAAATTGGGTTTTGCGAGACCATTTACTAGAAAAATAAGTACTTGGATTCTCTAACATTTGAATACCAGTGAAAAATTCTGCCACACTTAAATATACAAAGGTCATAGCTGCTCTACCACAGTATAATTTTTATTCAAAATGTGTGTGCCTATACAAATAAATAATTATTTTGACAAACAATATTATGATATCCCTGTGAAAAGCAAGTAAATATGCAATACAGTGGAACCTCATTAATACAAACCTGAAGGGACCTAAAATGTGGCAGTTTGTAATAATGAGGTTTGTATTAACAGGCGTTCGCAAAAACTCAAAAAATTATGTCTGTATATTTTCAGGATGTTTAGTCCCAAAATAAAAACTTTCAAACCACCATAATGAGTTCCTTTAACCAATGAACTAGCCCTCACACTGTTTTATGTATAAGGGAAATTTTTATTGAACATTTAAGTTGATATTTAATTTCTCATTTTATTCCAAAGGGAAAGAAAACCACTTTGTAGTAATGAGAACTTTGTATTAACAGGGTTTGTATTAATGAGGTTCCACTGTAGTTGCTCCTGGGAGCAACTAGGTAGGGGAAAGGGGGACACTGTGTTTACGGGTTACAACCCCCCTTGCCTTCAGCCCTGAAGAAATTGTAACTTCTTGAAAGAAATTTTATATGAAAAAAATTATGTGAATACTCCTACCAGCAGTATTTTCAAAGTTTAAACGAGAAACTACTTGAATAGCACCAATTTGCACCTTAAAATCCCAAAATTTCCTCAATGAGAAGACCCCTGTACTCCTTTAATTAAAGGGGAGATTGGCATTCCTATATAAAATTCTCAGGTTGTAACTACCTTTCCCTCCTTTTCCATTTACACAAATCCCAGTTACGACACAGATGCTGTACTGTGTTGATTTTGTTTGCCATTCACGGAGATCAAATATGCATTATTAAGGTGAAATATTTCTCAGAATTTCAGAATGACTATTAAAATTAACTTATATTACATTAAAACAACACATAGTACATAATATTCTCACCAGAGATGACAACACTGAGTTCATGAGAAAAATAGTACATTTTTAAGTTTAAGGATCGGGTGGATCAAAATCAGTTTGAATTTTTCAGAAACATCTATTACTGTACTGTGATTCTGTGTCTAGGAAAAAAGCTTTCCCATGGTCGTGTCACTACCAGTAATGATAGTCCAAGGCCTAAACTCCTGCAGTTTCCTTTTCCTATCATTGGTATAAATTGTAACCTGTTCCGTCAAAAGGCGTGAGTACATGTTAATAGTTTATACGATCTTATGATCTTGAGTACTTTAAGAGCCGCTGTACCATGCCATAGCATTTAAGATCTGGGATCTATACTGGCATTCCTTCTAGAGGTTGCCGTGATTTTATTACATGGTGCCTGTCATAGCTGGCTTTGGACCTTATTTTGAGACCATTATCCCACTTTTGGAAAGTTTGCATCAGTGCGCAATCCCACTTTGACTGCAGAGCAGAACTAGCTGCTGGAAATGTAATTTGCAGCTTCCGGCCGAATAACTATCCTGCTGGCAACCCTAACTTCAACGGAGTAGATCGGTTGGCGAAGAGAGCCAGATTAGGATCTAATGATTTGGATAGGAATAATTTTGCCATTTCCGCATAACTTTCTATCTCTCCGTTCAACTGTGGGAACCTTGGGGTGTGTGTTAAATTAAGTCAAGCAGTATTCTTTTGCGAATTGTTGGAACTCTGCTGAGGGGAACTGATTCCTCCCTTACCTTCACTGTTTCGGGGATCCCATGATTTACGAATATGTTCTTAAACAATGTGATAACTGCCTCCGCTGTCAGACAATCTAAGCATGTCACTTCTGTGTTGTATCTTGAGTCCTGCACTATTAAATACTGAATACTTGTCAATCTCATGATGTCCACATCCCCCATGAATCACTGTCACCCTGGCAGCAGTGAGAGAATCAAAGGCTCTGCTTGCTGTTGAGGCTGTTTTAGGCATTGTGTACAACTGTCAACTAACTTCCCAATGATCCCTGAGATAGTCTCTCTCATAAAGACTCCATTGCACGGCAGCGAAACTTAACGATGCCCATTTGTCCGATGTGGAGGTCCTCCATCACTGCTGATTGTAAACCCTTGGGAATGAATATCTTTGCCTCACACAGAAGCGGCCCATTTTGACACACAAGCTGGCGTCTGTAAAGCCATTGCACAGAATTCTTGTCCCGGAAGTCTTCTAGATGCTGATGAACAGTTTGTCTGGGTTTTCTCTGGAGGTTTATACTGTTGCTCACGACAGTGTGTTCGGCACAAAAAATAATTTTCACTGCATCGTGTGAGATGTAAAAATAGAAGCAAATGGAATGCATCCACAGTTGCTGTAGCTGTGCAATGAGTTCTGAAATTGGTTTACTCAACAAAAGCATGACCAATGGCTTTTGGTCCGTCGTCAGGGCAGTTGTGCTACCTAATACATATTCTTTGAATTTTTCACATGCCAGTGTGAGTACTAGGGTCTACCTGATTTGGGCATAGTGTCTCTCTACATCATTTAGACTTCTTGATGCTTATCCTGCTGCTTTGCAGATGTTGTCATGAAATTGCTCGAGCATAGCCCCTAGGTCATAAAATAAGGCATCGTGGTGATTCGTGTCTCTGTTGTCCATGAATACAGTGCCAATGAGATGTTGTACAATTGTTTTATTTAGCTGCTTTAATGCTTCTTGTAGTGCTTCCCAGACCCACTCAGTTATCCTGATGCAATAGAGTTTTCAAGGACCCTGCCTTAGTCTTATCCCAGTTCAGTCTCGTTGTACCTTTGCTTGTGATGTTGCCCAAGAATTTCACTTCCTTTTTCTGAAACTTGCATTTATCTTTATTGAGTGTGACATTCTGTATTTGCAGTTTCTCTAGCATTGCTTCTACACTCTGACCATGTTCTTCCATGGTGCTTCCGCACACCAGAATGTTGTCTCCCTGATTCACGACCCCTGGCATTCCTTCCAAAATCTGAAACATCTTAATTTGATGATGTTCAGGCTCAGAGTTAGTGAAACAGAAGTCTACTGAACTGATATTGGTCGAATAATGAGATAAATTTGGTGAGTGGTGCACTGTCCTTAGTTAGTCATATCTGCCAGAAACCTCGCAAGGCATCTAGGTTCAAGAATCACCAGGCTATCTTGTAGCTGGGCCAAGCATTAATTTGATAACAGCAACTGCAGCCGTCTCTATTTACAAAAATAAGTTCCGTGTAGTCACATATAGTCTAATGGAGCCATTTTTTTCTTGTGACTGCCACCATCGTGGCACACTATTCTGTACAGGAGTGTACTGGTGTAATGATCACATCACTCACCATCTGGTGCAGTGCCTCTTTCACTCATCCTCTACCTAGTAACAATATCCATCAGGGTGCTACAACTGCAAATGGGTCTGCATTTTCCTTAAATATAACCTGATATTCTTGTTGGAACTGACCCAGTCCATGGAAGACACTTGTGAATCATGAATTTACCTACATATCCAGGGGCTGTTACAACCTTCCATGCCTCTTTCATTGACATAATACTGAGCGCTTGTATGGATGGGCAGCCCAATAGTGGTTATGGTTGGTGTTATACAATGTGGTGACATGGCCATTGCCCCACTAGAGGCACACAGTGACCATTCCCAGAACTGTGAAGGTTTTTATTAACCTGCCTCAAAGTTGCATGAACACTGAGGCCGAGCTTCACTCTTATCTTTGTCAATCACCAATACGTCAGCATCTGTATATATTTTAAAGATGGTTTTGTCCTTTGCCATCACAGTTGGATAAACCACTAGTACAATCATACCTCCAAAGCTACCTCAGCCATGTAATAGTGTTGGCCATCCTTGTTCCCTTATAGCTCTTGTACGTTCAGGCATGTTGATTTTCAACACCGGCTATAGGGTATACTTTGTCACACCTAAAGCATTTCTCGTTCCCTGCAGGTCAGGCAGACAACTGGTGGATGGGAGAAATGTCACACGTGGAGCATAAACTGCTGTAGTTTCCCATAGAGCTGTTACTGGCCCTTTTCTTCTTCTGGCAATAGCCCCCTGAACTGGGAGGCACGTTGGCTACCTATTGTCTGGATCTAGTGAGGTTATGGTGACTTCTCTTGGTAAAAATGACATTTGCACTGGTCTGATTTTCATGGACTGACTGTTAGTGCCCACACACTGCTTCCATTTGGCAAATTTTTGTTACAGCTTCTTTGGCAGTGTATTTATGGTCCATTTACTTTACTGATTCAAACAGACTATTGTCCACTATCCCATTGAACAAAACAGTCATGATAAGTTCTGCCTTTAGGTCGTGTAATTCTATTGCTCCACCCACCAATCTACATATGTAATTTATGAAGAAATCCACAAATTCACAATACTGCTAGAGATGCTTAAAGACACTTAAGAGTCCATTTGTACCATATTATTATTAATATTAAAATTATCTCTGAATCTGTCCTTAACCACTTTGTATTTGCTCGTCTGGTCTGTGGTTAAAGAAAATGACTCCAACCGCTTATCAGCCTCTGGACCAATACAATAAAGCAGCATATTCACCTGAGTAATTTTTCTAACTTGCAAGTTTGAATGCCACTCGAAACCTTTGAATCCACACATTGAAATTTCTAGTGGGACGATTTGGAATTGTACTGCCATAGTTTTTGCAGAATGCATGCACGTATGCACATGTACACATGTTCACGTGCACACAACCTCGTGTTTCTCAGTACTGAAGGTATTTAGGACTCTCGTTTCTCATTGCAATCCTGCACTAATTTCAGTTCCTTTTGCAATACTCTTTATAATCCCACTTCTGTCATCATGTTGTGTTACCTGTATTTATCACTTTATATCTCTACAATACATACAAGTCCTACTCACTGTCACAGTCCATGTTACCTCTCTGGCCTACACATCATTAACAATTAACCCCTTCAGTGTCAGTTTTTTTTTACAATGTTAGGCAAATGTCTGAAGGGGTTAACGTGACTTTAGTTTACCATTTTTTATTTAAAAATAAAGAGAGCTCTTACAGTATTTTTTTTAAAATCAAAGTTTCATTACGTTGAAAACTGAAGGTATGCCAGTTTTAGGAATAATATTATTTGTGCATTGACCAAATATCTTACAATGACAGCCTGTTGTGTAAGCTACTGGCTACTTACATCAATCTGTATCTGTCAAGACAAAAAATTATTTGTCTTTAACTGGTGAACATGCCTTAAAATTAAAGACATGGGAGTCGACACTCAATTTTTTGATTGAAACAGCACCTCTATCGTTTGATATATCTCTACAGCCACATCTCTTTTTTTATACAATCCTTATGGACCTAAATACTCTATGCTTTATTTGTACTGACTAGTTTGTATTAACAGGTGTTTTCAAAACCTCCAAAAAGTCTTTGAATTTTTTAGGCTATTTATCCTCAAAATACAAATATTAATATCACCATTATGACATCTTGTTATGAATGAACTTGATACTGTATTATTTTACACATAAAGAAAATAATTACTGAACTCGCACATCATTCCAAAAGGAAAGGAAACCATTTTGTATTAATGTGTTTGTATTACTGAGGTGTCACATTTTTGCCAACACACCTGAATTCTTATCCTCTCATTCATAAAAGTTGTTTTATGTTGGTAAAAATTTGTTGGTTCACTTAACACAGATTAAAAAGAAAAGCGTTTGATTTCCTTCAAGTATGTAACAGTTGCAATTGATGACCTGTATTTATTGCAAATGTTCGGTATAACAGCATAAAGAAAATAATCAATCATACACCCAACAGTATAACTTGACTATAATTAAAATAAACCAATAATAATTTGTAATAGCAAATCGAGAAATCCTACAATAAGAAATTAAAATGTGTGCGCAGGATTATTAGCATTTCCTAATACTCTTTAATTTCATCACAGACAATAACAACTATGGCAAAAGAATACATGATAAGCAACATACTGTACTAAGTTTTAAAATGTCAGTAATTTAAGTGAAAATGAGACTATTAACTTTAATATAAAACTAGGTATATTTTGTTTTAATTTTTAGTTTCGAGAATTTGTTCGTCTTAATTTATTCAACTAACAAATACGTCACAAAACTGACTTAGATTACAGGAGGTGGTGGCCATATTTTTAATTACAATAATAATAAAAAAGAATCCAACATATTTTATTTGAAACTATTTTTCCAATGCACACACATTTGGAAAAGGGTCTTCCTTTTTGCTGAACATAAACTACCACAATCAACACATCTTTCACAAACAGAAATCCTGCCTCTGAGCTTGTTTTCAGTGCACTTGTAACGCAGGCTGCTCACAAACTCACCTATCACCTGCACCTCCACGTCTCTACGTGCGGAGTGTTTCTGGCGGTTCTGTGCCTGGCAGGTGTAAGTGCCTGCATCGTCCTGGCGCTGTGTCTGTTCTATCACCAGGGTACCATTTGGGTAGACGCGCTGCCGCCTGTTCGTGGGCAGTAGGGTCCCATCTGCACACCAACACAGGTCATACACCCAACAATCCACAAAAAAAAACCATACAGAATTATATGCTCTTGTATTGGTTATATTATAATACAGCCAATACTGAATTGCAGTCTCAGAAGAAAAGTACTGGTCATACTTCCCCATCTAATAATTATAGTGAAACCCCAATTTTGCAAGACCTCAAGTTGCTACAAAATGACCTCTTAAATTTGCTACCTTGTAAAATCCAGTATTCATAAAATGGGAGGTTGGGCTTCGCGGTACTGGAACATGATCTCATAAAATTCAGTACTTGTGAAATGGGGGTTAGGCCTTATAGTACCGAAAATGATCTCATAAAATCCAGTACTCGTACCAGAAAATGATCTCGTAAAGTAAGTTATTTTAGCAAGGAACATGACCAGTTCAAACAATGAAGAAACTATAATTTTACTAACACAGTACCTGCTATTACATAACAGTACTTACCTCTTTCCCATGTTATTGATTCAATGGGGTAACCTGCTACTGGGCATTTTATAACGAGATCGGTCCCAGATATGGCAGTGATTTTTGGCATTACTCGAATGTTAGGCAGACCTATAACAAGGAGAGAAAGACTGTTGTGACATAAGTACGTATATAGTTGCAGAGCTAGAACATGACATCAAACATCTGATAAAAAAATATGAATACAATAATATAAACACATTAACGTCTGAATCTTTCAAAGCTTCAGAAAATGTAGTACAGTAAAACACTTTTGATTAAATTCAAACACATTACACATGACAAAGCTAAAAACAGTGTAGAGAAAGTGGATAGCTACAACATCTTGATGCCACTTTATGAATGATTTTGTTATAGGCATATTTGTAAGAAACTTGACGACCTTAAAACATACTTATTACATCAAATCATGAGATTTTCCATACTGTATATATATATATATATATATATATATATATATATATATATATATATATATATATATATATATATATATATATATATATATATATATATAT
>PNEQ01048443.1:0-38669 GCA_003012365.1 Medauroidea extradentata | reverse complement strand
AAATTTTTGTTACGTGTAATGTTTAGGAATAATATTTTTTGACATAGGATTGGCAACAAAATTTTTAACACTTTTCAGTATTTATGTTCTAAACTTTGAAGTTACAGAATATTTTAAATTATTAAGTCATTTTTGTTTCACACTTCTTGTAGACAAATTTTGTTTAGAAGTAGTTGTGACCTCATTAGCCACATAGTTAACAGAGGTGGACAGCGTAGTAGTTCAAGTACAGTGTGCTGTGTCTCAAAGTCGTATGATAAGATTTGACCATCCTTTGAAACATGCAGAATGGCTTGCTGCCACTGCTGGGTCATCCTCATTTCAATTTACAAAAATAAATAAAATAAGTTTACACAATTGTTTTTAACTAATTATCATTGTCACAACAGCAAACAAGCCAAGCCACCTGCTGCACATTTAATACCATATCACATAATTTTTAAATGTGCAACTACATCATAGTATTTCAAGTCAAGACTTACCATAAACGTTGATCCTTGCACTATGGGAAACTTGTGCTACCGAGTTCTTTGCTGTACATGTGTATTCCCCTCCATCTTCTTCTTTTAAATTAGTTATATTTACATGACTAATAACATCATCGTGTATCGTTACATATTGTCCAACTAAAAATCTGTAAACAGAAAATTTATGTGCAAGTTATATTGTAGCTTGTCAGTTTTTCCAGTTGTGGCATCATTATACATTGTTTCATAACTTTAATTTGTAAAAGTACTTTAAAATTTTGGAGTTTTTATTTATGTTACTTCATTGTTTGCTTTATTTGTATTTCTAAAACAAAATTTAGAAAAAATATGAACACTTTTAGTAACAAACACAGTATAGTCTGTCTCATATAAGAATTCCACTTTTTGACAGTTGTGTTTGCATTTATTTTGCGAGTTGTTTCCATGAAATAAGCAGTATTTTCCTCTGCCACAAGTAACTATTGCACAAACACACGTAGTTGGGTCTCAAACTGTGCAATTTATCAAAATTAAAAGTAATTTCCTGCAGAAATTGGTACACATGATAGCCTTCAAAACTGTCAAAAAATGGAATTCTTTCGTGAGACAGACTATAGTTACATATTTGTTATACCTAAATATGTACTCATTACTGTTTGAGGTAATTTACTACATGATTAACAGATGGTTACAGGGATAGCATAGCATAAATTAAGTTGATAAGGGACATATATTAATGCAAAATATATTAAATACAATATACAGGTTTTTGGAAGTTAGTACTGTATAGGAGGAAGAAGAAGGAAGTAGAAAGAGCTGTTTGCCAACTTGTTAAGCGAACATTTTGCCAGAAGTGATGTGTTTCTGGTAAACAATTAGTGGTACAAAAACAATTTTTTTCCTTCAAATACAAGAGACTAAATTACAGGAAAGTATCACCCGATAAACTGTTTGCTCACAAGTTGGTTTTTTAGTTTTGCCATTCCAAAAACCTTCATGTTTTATCAAACACTTTCAATGTTAATGTATGTCCTGTACTCTCATAACACACATTATTTCTACACCAAGAAAGCTTTGTGAAACAAAATGGATTGGCTAGAACAAGATTAAAAAACATTAAAAATAACTGTACCTTTGCATGAATGTTGTCATTTTGCTGTTGTTGTTTTTCAGTTTTATTAGTACTTAAAATGTAAACATATTTACAGCACCAATGAAAAAGCAAAACATTTCAGAGTTAAAACATACTATTTCTGGTGTACAATTTTGGTAATTTTTATTTCAGCCTATAGGAACCGTAATTTTTTTTTTTTTTTTTTTTGTTGAGATGAACAAGTATTTTTTTTCCAAAGGCGAATTGTTCAGAAGTTTAGTAGTGGAGTTAGTTTTTCTGTGGTCTTGCAATTAATTTTGCTTCTGTACGTTTGATTTTAAATCATTTATGTTCATTTTGGCACTTTTGTGTCCTACGGTACACTTGTTATTGTGGGGTGTGGGTGTGTGTTGACCTTCATTGCTGGCACATCTGAGAATACATGATGAGATGTGCAGGTGTAAATTGGCTGATCAAAAGGATGGGTGGAGAAGGCAGTATGCTGCCAGGGAGTGTACTGATGTGACAGCTGCAACACTTATTGTAACAGACATATTTCTCTACAGTCACTGACCTGGCTTTGCTTTATTCTATTGAACTTTTAAATGTTCCAAGGCAAGCGGGAGAAGTTTTGTATGCTTGCCAGGGAGAGGAGAGTGATAATCGTTGAAGTTTTCACTAATAAGGCACGGAGGAATGAGGGGAGGCACAAGTGCGTGTTATTCCTTGTCTCTTCTGTGATGCATTGAGCTCTAAGATAATATATGGTTCTTTGGGAAGAAGAGATTTTTGAGTAGTCAATTGACCAGTATGCTGGTGGAGTCTGGAGCTACTTATGTAGACGTTAAGCACATGCTTTTTATAACTACTTAATTTTACAGCTTAGATGTAGGTACGTAATTTTCTGAGTGTTGGTCATTCACTGTAATGACAACATTTTAAAGTTAATTATAATTAAATTTTCAAGTTATTCTTCTGCTCAACCAGTCACACATGTAGACTATAGAGTTTCTGGGGGTTGGGAGGAGTAAACAGATATCATTGTTTGTGGTAATTGAACTTTGTAGTACTGTTTTACTGCTTTTCCTTCTTGAACCTTTTAATTTCTTCATCTCTTCAAGTTTACCACTCGCTAATAACAGTCTCAACATTAAGATATTAAAGAGGGGACTTAAATTATTTTTCGTTGATGAGCTCAGGTCATAAGTCTTGAGTCAGTGCATACATGTGCCACTTCAAATTTGTGTTTATGAGAAAGATGATGAAAGTGCTGTTTATTTTACTGTGAATCTCACATACACTGAAAAGAGTATGTCTTGCACAGAATTTAGTTTCCTTAGTTCTCCGTGCTTACTGCTTCGTGCACAACAAGCTTATTCGTCCACATGATGAAATCTTTGTCATTCAACTAGATAGTGTCTGTAACCTTTGTTTATAACCTTTGTTCACGAGCCATACTGGGCAGTAAAATACGTGATCCACACAACAGTGTACATTATTCCGTAGTGTATAGTGTTTCACCGGCTTACTATGGCCTGTTAGAAGGTTAAGAAAGTGTTAAGTTGATGGGTGAGGATAGAGGAACCTGGGTGATGTGTATATGTACAGCATAATGACTAGGCAAGATAATTTTGAGTCTACAAAATAAATAATCAAGATACACCAACGTTTTGAAGGCTTCACAAGGGCTCATACACTGTGCATCCTAGTGTTCGAAGTAAGCAGAGATACAGAGCTCTGCCAATATGTACAAGAACGGCATCTCACCTAGAGTTGTCAGGTACTGGGAAGCCATCTAATGTCCACACAAACTGAGGGGGTGGGTTGCCTGTAGCAACACACTTGAGGGAGACGGCAGGGCCCGGCTGCAAGGTCTGCTCCGTGAACCATTGCACCAGTTCTGGGCTCGCGTCTGGAACATGCATCCTCAACTAAAATGTTCACTGCACATTTGATCTTCATAATTACAGTGTAGTTAAACTTTTTAATGCACACCTCAAGGTACCTGAATTTCTTAATTTTATTACTACTTAAGTGTTAATTAAGGTGGCCGCCTACCCAGGGCTGCCGAACGGTGTACAGAGCTTCTGCCATTACAAGATTATTTGAAAGCTGGTCATTGAACATGAGTGAGGATTGTTTAGGAATAGTATTCAACGAATGTTATGTTACACAGTTGTATACCCATTTCAAATTCACCACTACTTGTTTAAGCATATTCTCTAGTGACTAAAATTGGCGAATATGGATGTTTCTGCAGTATTTTTTAAGCATGAAAATTTGGGCAAAGAATCTTTTAAAAGGTGTAGGCATGTACAATACACATTTATCTTTAATAATACTACGTCAATAAATGATAGGGTCGCCGCTGAAAGTCTCATACAGGCATGTTCTCTGCGAGAAGACTGCACCCCAGTTCAGTGACTTGCGCCTAGAGACTAGGGTGAGGTGTGATGCATGCACTGTCTTGTCATTACAGCTTGCGTACTACTTCTATGTCTCAAAAGTGCAAAGTACATTTACCCAGACAGCTACCTTAACACGCATTTGAATTAATTTTACAAAATATTGAGTATAATTCACAATTTTGTAAAATAAGGCACTCTCACTACCAATTGTACTGTACTGTACACAAAGTAACATTTAACTATCTCTCTTCTTCCAACAGGAAGGAAGAAGAAAACTTTATATCACAGATTGCTATTAAGAAAAATTTCATTACTCTTACCACACTTGTCATGTTCACCATGCTTATTGTTTTCACTCAGAATAATTATTGTTACAGTGACCATTTTGGTAGTTTTCAGTTGACATTAAACTACGTATATACTCACCTCCCAATTGGAGTTCTGCTGTCGCCTGTGCCATGTCCCATTCATTGCTGACGAAACACTGGTACATGCCGTGGTCTTCCTTCTGAAGAGTGCGCACCATCAGCTTCTCGGGTTGTGAAGTCACCTGAAACCTCGAGTCACGTCCAACGGGTTTGCCATTGGTGAACCACGACACCTTTGTCACAGGAAAGCCGTTAGGAATGCAATGGAAGACAGCTTCTTTCCCGACATCAACCACTTGACTCTGGGGCTGCACGTGCGCTGACAAGGGAGCTGACAACACAGCCAACAGACATGTTAACCTAGGAAATCACTTGTACAACTATTGCTGCTGCCAAAATATTTACAAACACTTCCACTAGTTCAACTGCTCTCTTTTATTTTTTTGTTAAAAAATCTTATTTACTCTGGTTCAATTTTCCGATTTGTAATTACTGAACATATTTAGTGGAGTGAACCCACAATGTCTAGGGTTGAATGAGATTCACTCTTCTACTTCAGTTAATTGAAACACCTTAGATGGGATGGAGTGAATATAAAACTGCAGATTGTAAAGGAATAACTGAGAATTCAGTTCCAAATAAAATATTACAAACAACTGTGTATATTTAAATATCCTTATAAAAAAAACCACTTGAAATTTAAGTGGAAACATAAAATCAACTTTTAACTTACATTTTCTTTTTAAGAAAAAAATACTTATTAGTTTCAATAAGTCCTCGCTGAACATCACCTTAGTTAAATTAATTTCTTTATTGTGTCGTCTGTACTTTGATATCATAATTCATTTAACATTAGCCATTGTTAAACCGATTTTACAATTGTGCGACACTGCGACGGTGACAGTGCAGCAAAAGTGGTTAGCCAATCAGAGGAAGGCGAGCATACGACAGCGATGCGAAGGGCTGCGACAGGACATGTTCTATCGCAGCTGCGAAATTCACATGCGAACAGGAAGAAGAATAACATAACAGTGTTTGTAAACAGAAATGAAAAAGAAGAAGACTAAAACACCATCACATTTGTAAATAAACAATGAAAGAGACGCAAAGATGGGCATTTAATAATATAGTATGTTATTTCACCAGTCAAATAAATTTAACATACAACCTAAATACATGTAACCAACATATTAACTTGGTGTGTGTGCAGAAGAGCTGTTAATTGAAGAAGTTCAAAGTAGGAATCTCTTTATAAGATCACAATGAGAGGAAAACACATTTAACATAAATAAACATAAACCATAAAGGCGCGCATATTCAAACCAACAAATGGGATTCATTTGTTGGTTTTCGTTACTATTTCTAATGAATGATGGTACTAAAAGCAACTAAACGCAACGCCGCTGTCACATTATTGTAAAATCGATTGACGACAAGTAGTGTGCGAAGTTCGCAGGTCTTTGCATCATCCGTCGTCGCTGTCACAGTGTCGCACAATTGTAAAATCTGCTTTAGTTGTCCACAGGCACATCTACTTTCTTCTATACTTCGTTTTCTATTTTGTGTCTCCTCCTGTGTCTCCCTGCACGTCACACATTATGCAATGCATCTGAAGGCAATGATACTGCCAAATAGCGAGGCACCACTATACAAACTGCACTTAAAATGTTTCTGTGCAGCTATGATGCTGAGCTAAAAATTGTTACTGCAAATTACATCACACAAACAATAATCAAGTTTGGTCGAAATACGATATGAGCTAAGGTTACGTATGATTGGAAAGCTGATTTCAGTCACTTTAAAACACCAATAATTTGCGGAAAGTGCTTACAGGACCAAAAAAAGTAATATTTATATAATGTAGAGAAACAATTTGTGGGTTTTGTTATACAATAAATCAAAGTTTTGCCGATTTTTCTCTAGATTAATAGTAAATTGCACTGGCATTGGTTCACAACACACATGTTTAATGAAACTAAATGTGATACAAACTGTTAAATAGTCGAATGCCATTTATATTGAAACGAACAGATTCTTGAATTTTTTTGTGAAGCTTACATTCAGTTTCTCTTATGTAAAATTTTCATTATAAATTTTAATGGTGCGGTTGTTTACAGTGGCACTTTAGTTTTAGAGGAATTCTGTAATTATAAAATTATATATAAGTAAAATTGGTTTTAATCGACTGCAAAACTCTTATACCACGAAAAAAATCCACAGGTACATTAAGGATGATTGATCCCTGTCAGACAGTTTTTACGGTTTTTCTTATAAATCAGGGAACAGACACATTGTTTTACTTTTTTCACGCTGACAAGGCATAGTTTATTGTTTCATTCACTTTTTGGAATCCGTATGACATTGTTTCTGTTAATGTTGCGGCCTCTGTAGTCGCTCCCGTAAATAAAGCAATTTTTCTTTTTCAGCTGTTTCCCGTTGCAAAATAATGAACACATTATGGTTCCAGCAATTACAGAAAATCGATTAAGTTTGTATCTATGCCTTGTCGTGACAACAATTTCGATACATCTACTGGAATAGAAGATATCGAGAAGAAACAGATAAATCCAAGGTGGTAGGGATCAATACCCCTTAAGAATAAATAATTATCAGGTGTAAAATGACGGCACCAATTTTTACAAGTAGGCAAAAGTGTCTCCTTTAGAGCTATTTTAACTTGTGGTTCTATAAGTCTTAACGTGGTGTTGCTAAACAAGGATGTACTATACTAGTTTTTAAATAGGGAAACAATTAAGGTGCAAGTTTTAAAATATTGGTAATAGTATATTAATTTTTTAAGTTAAGGACTCTGCTTCCAGGCTTGCAGCTACAAAGATTAAATGTGGAATCAATGTTTTATACACTTTAAAGATAGGTCTACAAAACCATTTCTAACAATAAAGGATTTCACATATAAGTAATTGTCTTTTTGTGAAGTACACATACAGTACTATGTTTCCTATGTGTTCAAAAACTAGCAAATAGTGTGTGTAAGGATAAAAATGTTATTGAGATCACAAATGAACACACATTTTGAAATTTGATTTTGTTCATGTATTTCTTTGCAACTATGTTCATGTTGCTTTAACAACTGTTTTTTTACATCACAACAATTTACAGATATCAAAAGTTTAAAAAATTATACGGACTACTGTATTTGTTTTCAAATTATAAATCAAATGTGTGATATCATCTATTATATGTTAGACAATACAATAGCCATACCTGTGACTGTGAGGGTGACCTGCACGGTCTCCTCTCCCGCAGAGTTGTTGACCCAGCACAGGTACTTCCCTTTGTCCTCGAGCCGCACTTTGCTTATTCTTAGCAGGCCGGCAGCTAACATGAACACTCTCTCGCTGGTGGCCACGGGAAGCAGTTGATCTCGGTCCTCCCTGTACCACCTTCAAACATATAATATTTTAACTATAACGTACACAATGATGCACCAGCTTCTGGTATGGAATGAGTCATTCTTAGAAAATATTCCACATTCTTATAATATCCAACGGATATCAATGGAAGTAGAATTTTCTATATCTCCAGAAAATCAAACGGATGTCCAGAGAATGAGAATTTTCTGCGTCCTTACGACTTCAGAAGGATATCCAGGCATCAGAATTCTCCATATTCCTAGTAGTTCCTATGGATGTCCCTCTGATGTTTATTTTCCATATCCCTACGACATCTGAGGGATGTCACTGGGACCAGGATTCTGCTTGTCCTTAGGAGATTCTACTGGTAATCATTACACTACGTATGTGTCTAAGATGAGAATTTTTCACATCCTTCGGAGATTCTAAGAACACACTGGGGATGAGCGTGCTCGACATCTCGTGGGTATCCGTGGGTAGCACTTTTGTGTGAACATTTCCTATATAAAACTACACTTCCTGAGGTCAATCTAAGATGATGATTGCCAAACTATTACTTGAAACATATTAAATTTGTTATCTCAGGACCACAGAGTAGATTACTGCTTTGTTTTCGTAAGAACTTTTTGAGAGTAATCAATGAACTGTGAAACAAATATGGCTGTTTTTGTTTGCAATATAATAAATGACGTCACAAATGTTGAATTTTGATGTGATGAAAATGAAAACCACTGCACGTTTCCCGCCTTCTGGTAGAGTCAAAATTTGGGGGGGGGGGGGGGCGAAGGATGGGGTGAAAGGTAGACTGGCTGCTCGACAGGAGAGACAGGCCTGTTGCCCTCTGGCCCAAGGAATGGATGAGGTGAGTTGAGATGAGTGTGGAGCAGCAACAGGATGAGAAAGGCACGGGAAATGCTCGTTACTAGAGAAACTCGCCGGCCAATGGTTACATCCACTTTGTTTCCTCATGTGAAAAATCTGCATGGACCCACCAGGGATCAAGCCCAGATCGCCTAGGTAGGAGGCAAGAGGTCTAACCCTTCGACCACCGCAGCACCAATTTTGACTTCATAACAATTAAAAATTGTGTATATATATATATATATCTGACCGGATATAATTTTTCATGTGGATACATAAAAACTCAACTCTGGCACAGACATCTGTTGTGAGTAAATAGAAAATAGAACTTTGATACATAAGTTACCAAAACAACTTCTCACTTGGGATTCAAATGAAGCATAGTGCTTGCTGTATCCTACGCACGCACATTTTCACAGAGTGTGATAAGAATCTGTCTGCTGAGTGGTCACATACCTGTATGTGGGAACAGGAAACCCTTGCGCAACACAAGGCAGAGTGATGTCGTCTCCGACTTTCACTTGTTTGGTCACGTGCTTTTCTACGGTGATTCGAGGCTGAACGCTGCCTTTAGGCTCTGTTAACAATCATATAAATTATAAAAGTATGTTGACTGCATGCATATATTTTGCTTTCTTCATCTGACATAACAATGTATAAAGGGAGCCAAGTGACAAAATGTTAAGAGAGAAGAGAGAGTGCTGTACCTGTGATGATAATGCGGCCAGGGTACGTGCTGGTCTGAACCTCGCTTGTCAGATGATGGACTGTCCGACAAGTGTAACTCTTGTAGCCATCACTGGGGCCCGCATTATAAATGTAGAGGTCACCGTTGGTCAGCACTGCATACTTGCCACCTGGGAAGTAATCACCGTGACTGCTGATGGCACCAAGTATTTACTTGACAAAAATAATGTAATAACTCTACATGTTATTGAGAAATTATCAACACTATCTAAAGTTGTAAACTCTTTTTCACATTTTAGACTACGTACTTTATGGGATA
Organism: Medauroidea extradentata; assembly: GCA_003012365.1. Classification (NCBI taxonomy): domain Eukaryota; kingdom Metazoa; phylum Arthropoda; class Insecta; order Phasmatodea; family Phasmatidae; genus Medauroidea; species Medauroidea extradentata. Next base: position 29,092 of record PNEQ01048443.1, on the reverse strand, counting down.
CCCATAGAAGTGAAAAATATCCTGCTGGGTTCATTATATATCAATTAATTATTGAAGACAAATTTAACCCATTTAGGTGTAAAATTTAAAAAAAACCTTGAAATTTCTTGTTAGGTATTTATGTAAGCATCAATCGAAAGCAAAAATCATGTCTGTAACAAAAATTTCTATGAGGTCATCTCAAGAACACTTTTTGTCCTTTTTTACCTCTTTGGGGTTGAATTTGGAAAGAACTCTGAAATACCTTTAGGGTATTTAATGTAAGCTACATTCAGAAGAAAAGAACACATTAATATCTCAACTGGTTCTATAAATGTGAAGGAACAGCTGAACACACTTTTCACATCTTTTTATCCCCAGTACAGAATTTCGAAATACCTTGAAATTCTATCTGGGACATATTTATAAGTATCCAACTGAAGTAAAAAATCATGACAATACCCAATTTAGTACAATCTATACTGTCAATTTATGAAAAAAAAAAAAATTCTCCCTTTTCACTTCTTGGGAGTAAGATTTCGAAAACAACTCTCTCATTTTGAAGCAAAACTTAACACATTTCGCATACTTTGATCCCCTTAATTGTCGAATTTCAAACAATCCTAAATTGCATAATATGCATATTTGTAACTGGGCAATTAAATTACAAATCACCATGATAGCCCGTCTGGTTCAAACTTTTGAAAATTAATGTGAAACCCATTTATCCCCTTTAATTCCAACACAGTAAGTTACAATGTTTCCGCCACTGTATACTTGCACTGGTATTTGTAAGGGGTCAACATAAGTTGTAATTTCCAGTTTCGAAAATTAATGGAGAGTTTTCATGACTATGAACGTAATTTTATTTTTTTGCAAATAAGGTAAAAAAAAATCTGAAATGGCTGTTTAAAAAAAAAAAAATTAATGAGTTATCTTTCTACCTAGCCATTGCCAACTCACATTTTGTTAAACCTCTTATGGATACCAGCCCAACCAGCAGCAGAAATTCTCTTTTGCTTAAGGGGCCCGCCTCGTGGCACATGTGTTTGTGTGAGTGAGGTATGGTGCTAAGGGCGACGTCGTATGGGCCATACAACGGTGCGTCGCCTCTACGCTTAAGGTGGGACATCAGTCATCATATTGAATTATTTTATTTGTTGCTTTTTTAAAATTCTGAGAACAAAATAGCAAAATGTGCGTTAATTGTATTTACCTTGCGCTACAATACAAGCATCACGGTTGAACTTTCAACGTATATTTAGGCCACAATCAGTTACACAATTTGTTTCATATTCTTAGTTTTGTGCGACTAATTGCAGCCTAGATAAATGCTAAATATGCAATCGCTATGCTTGTACTGAAGCGCAAGGAAAATAGAATTAACGCTATAATCGCACATTTCACACTATTCTTCTCAGAATATAAAAAGAGAGATACATAATATAGTCCAATATGGCGACTGATGTCCCACCTTAAGGCGTGCAGTCTTCGCAAAAAAAAAAAAAACAATTTCCTATGGGACTTTAAGTGGTGACCCTATTGTTTTATTTACGAAATCACTTTACTAAAGTCCAATGCACTACCCTTAAGTGGTTTCACATGTATTCGGCTAGTATATTTTCCGCTATATCACACTGAAAATCCCGTTTTAACCCATTTTGACAAGCCTTAAAAGGGGATTTCTAATACATGTGTTGTCTTGAAAGTACTTAAGGGCAGTCGTCTGAAGTGTGTGTTCTTTTCGTAGAGAAACGGCGTGAACACACGTGTATTAGTTTCGGTGTAAAACGTTTTATTTAAACACGCTGCAGTGTGATTTTATGACGAGGCGGGCCCCTTAACTCTTCTGTACGAAATTAATTTGTATTTCTAATATGAACCAGGATTAAACTTACTCGTGTGGAGATTAAAATATTACATGCACAATTTACTGTAGTACGTAAGCGATTGGAATGCAGCACGCAGTTTCAGTCTAGTTCATCTTGCTCTCTGTTTTCTTGAAGTATGTTGACGTTTCTCCGCGTCAGGTCCCATTGTGTGGGCGGCTTCTTGGATCCCGTCTTCACACGCGGGAGAGCAAAACTCTGAGATGGCAAGGGGGGGGGAGTAAGATTGGGGAGGAGAATGAGAAAAAAAGGGCTGGGGTGGGGGGCTGGAAGGCTTGTGTGGTCGTTAAACTGTCCGAACCTAATGCGGCGGAATTTCTGGTCGTGAAGGTCCGCTAAAGAATGAGTGTAACTTTCCAGCGGTTGTCGCGTCGGAAGCGTATGCGACCCGCCAAGGGCGAGCTGCCAGAATACATTCACTTGGCTTCCGGTTGTGTTGTGTTGCAGACGGTTTGTATGATCTGTGGCAGCCGGTTCAGTTGTTGTCTTGATTGAGACCCAATGCATCGCACTGTCAAATGGCGTTTGCTAAAAGTAACCTGATAAAATAAAAGTTAAGTGATTCTGGAGATAGGTTGAGTTTTTTGTGTGTGGGACATACAAAAAAAAAGATGGGGCGTTAAGGGTACTGCATACACGCGCTTAAATTGCGTTGCAGTGTGTTCGTGAATAGATTTTTTTAAATGAAACTATTCCACATGTGCCCACTGTCTCAATGTACGATAGAGAAAATACACTTCAAACGATGACGGGTAAGGTAGTTTCAAAACGTCACGTCAATTAGAAAAATAATTTCGGAGCCCGTCAAAAATGCCTGAAAACAGCTTATAACAACCTGTTATATCTGAAAACTACTCATGGGGAGAGACATGCAGAATTCGCGTTATCATTTGATAGCAGACTAAACTTAACTTTCCTATTCATAACAGAGCATAATCTGCGATTCAATAGGTCACGTACTTTTATGTGTTGTAATTTACGTGTGTTACGTCTTTACTGATATTGGCCTCTCTACCGTGTAAGCATTCTCCGCGGCAAGTCACGACAATATCGGCCAGCGAGAGACGTCGAACGAGCCTATAGTCACTTACAGTCTAGTCAGCTGCCAGAAAACAACGCGAATTTTACATGTCTCTACTCATGGGATTTGTGTTAAATTTACTGCAGAAACATGGAATGAACTTTGCTTAAAACTTCCCACCAATAAGAATACGGGATCACCACTAAAAGTGTCAGTCAGGCGAGTGATCTACGATACTACTACTCGCCATTTCAGTGTCTTGCGGTAGAGACGATACCACACCAGATGAGCCGGTCAACATCGCCCTTAGCGCCGTGATTCACTCACATAAACACACGGCCAGCAGGGGGTGCCGTAAATTAAAATCTTTCTTGGGGTGGGTGTTGGGGGGAGGGGGGTTAACTGGGTTACTTTATAACATTTCCAAATTCAAATCTTCCCCCTCCCTGTAAGCCAAACACAAATCGTGGGCAAGGCCCTCCTAATTACTCTCATTGACTGAGAAGGAAAGTGAATACACAGAGTAATATATATATTTTTTAAATTGTGTTTCAGTACTTAATTTTGTAACAAGCGTCAGAGGTTTGCAAGGGCCATCTTTAACTTTCTCAAAAATTTTGAAGTTGTTGCTCTAAAAAGTTTCTAGCTCTGTATAGATTCTAAAAGAGAGTGTTATTTATATTCGTACATACTTAAAAAAAAAAGTAAATTCGATACCGCAGTTGTTATCTCCAAGAGATAAATTAGTTTCAGCGGTTTTGCATTTATGTTGTACAAAAATACCAGTTGTTACTTCATTTTTCCCCATCTATAGCCAATTCGCTGTTATTAAAGTTGTTGGTAAAAGGAGAAGTTTCACGGATTAAAATATGAATAATTAACTCGTAGTCGGTGATGTTCAACAGCGCGTTGTTAAATTATAGTCTCTTTGAACGTATCTTCCTAGACCGTTGCAGGCAACAGCATACCGTGTCTGGAAGGCTGTTCTTCCTAGATGTATGTGACTTAAACTGTGTTAAGAGTAAAATTGTATTAATTTTTACACCGTAAAATAAAATTTCTGTTGGCAGCTGCAATGAATCTATATCCATTAACTTTTAAAGCTGTTTCTGAATACAACAAACTTATTATTTGTTATGCTCTGAATCGTATTATAATCGCCATTCAATGAACGTGAAATCTCGACGTTCGTATACCGTTACGAGTGATAAATACAGTAACGATTTAGACAGCATACGGAAACAACTGTTAATGCAACCAGGTAATATTGTTGGTACTTTCAAAAACGCGTTTTTAAAACTTAATTTTATGTTTAAAATATGTCAGTAAAATTTTTTCTTACGAATATCAATTCAAACAATACCATAGTGTCTGCCAAAGTTAGGTAGGATTTTTACTTAGGCGACCAACAATTTAGAACTTTAATAGGCGGGAATTCAAAATTGGCTTGTACGTTTCATACATATTTATTCATTATTTTGTTGAATGAGACAACAGCAGAAGAGTTTTGATTCGTTATTTTACGCATAATAATTAGTACTGCACAAATATAACATATTTGTAAGAGTAACTCTTTACGATAAAATGAAATAAAATTCTCATGCTCCAGCCTCTAGCTTTTCCTCTTGAAAAATCGGCAAAATACATTTTATGCTCCTTTTTTATCATATTCTGAACACAGTGTCTTGTGTGTTACTTCATAATGGTTTTGGCTTTTCTACGGTTAAAATGTTCTTTTTCTGGCAGTGTGCGTATTTAGTCTGCCTACATCAAGCTAACCAAGCCGCTCAGGAGAACATTTAGGACGCTTCAAAACTTAAAGCCATGTTCCATAATTTATTCTGCTTTTACGACGGTTATTTTTTAAATCCTAAGCGATAGCAGATATCGAACAACTATTGTACATTTTGGTTGCGAACTCTGTATACGATTTTAACTATCTTTTTTTTCAAGAGAAAATACGCCATGGTTTGTAATTTAAGAAATTCTCATTAATGAACTATTTAGCGAAATGTATATAACTTCTTGGCTAGAAAAATCAGACTGCATAGATGAAACCATTTTTAACAAAACTAGGGAACAAATTTGTAATATAATTTCAAGCGTCCAAAAAGTCACCGGAGTTTCATCCTAGTTGAAATTGGCCGTACCCAGGATAACATCAAGATTTCTCGTAAGCGCTTAATGTTCAAAAGTGATAAAATCATAATTTCATATTTTTGTAAAATAATATTAATTTTGTAGACGATACTTGTGAGTACAGTTTCCTCTTACAAAACTATTTTACTTAGTTTTCTCATAACGGCGCGCCAAAGTCAAAATTAGCATGTTACACTGTCATGCAAGTAGTGGAAACCAGTTGACTTTCTTAAGTGAAATAATTCACGATTAACTGACATCCCATGAGCTACGTATTAAAACATTTAGAAACCCCTAAAATATTTTGAGTTAGTTAAGAAAAATCGCAAAAGCACAAAAAGGAAGTTGCAAATTCAGCAGTTTTAAAAATATACCAAAATAATTCACTGGAATTTTTTAAATGTTTTGTTACATAGCCCATGGCATGTTATTTCACTGTGAATTATCTCACTTAGGTAAGTATATTCATTTCCGCTGTTTGCATAGCAGCGTAACATGCAAATGTTGACTTTGACGCACCGTTATGAGAAAACTATGCGAGCTAACATTGTTTTGTAATAGGAAACTACACTCACAAGTATCGTTTATGAAAATAACACTAATTCATAAAAATATAAAGTTATCATTTTATCGTACTTGGAACACCTGTATGTAAGCATTTTGATTGTCATAAATGTGAATTTTGAGCCTTTACGTTCCAACCCTCAGACACGTAGGTAGCGCCAGAACGAATGTCTCCACCGTCTCTGAAGATGAATGATAGGCCCTAGCGGGAAGAAGGAACAGGTGAAACCACGAGAATATTCCAAACCCAGAGGCAATGATTTTTTGTGAAAAGAATTATGCAACATTTTGTGTCAGTGTATCACATTCACATCTACAGCTCTGCTTCATGGTCTGTGATTGGCTGTGTTTAACCCTCAACGTCTTTGGAATGTACTCGCTGATCACAGACGTGTGGTGCTGCAGTGACGTAATTCTCATTGTCATAGTCGAATGCACGCTACCAATAACTATGTTGTTTAAATTCTAACGTGTACCCAAAACAAATTTTTCTGGTCCCTAGTGATTAGAGACGGGAAGTTTTCGCGAAAGGATTTTTGCCCCACTTTGCTTAAGTGCCTTACTTGCACACTGTAGCTCTTCTTCGCGGTCGATGATTGGATGGTTTTTAACTCTCGTCGTCTTCGGCTTCTACCCGCTAATCAGACTTGTAGGGTCGCAGTAACCTGCTTCTGATTGGCTCAGTTAAATGCGTAACGTCGCTGAACAAATTCACACTGTCCATAATCATAACTAGAGACATGCAAAATTCGCGTTATTTTCTGACAGCTGACTAAGTCCAAGTTCGAAATCTCCCGCTGACCGATATTGTCGTGACTTGCCGCGGAGAATGCTTACACGATAGAGAGGTCAATCTCTGTAAAGACGTAACAAACGTTAAGTGACAACACACAAAAGTTCGTGGCCAATTGAATCGCAGATTATGCTCTGTTATGTATAGAGACCGGAAAAATGCGCGGGTTCACTGACATGTAGGCTAGCTTCCAGGAATATTTGTGAAATCGTGCAGATAGCAGCTGTTTATTAGCTGCTCGCTGACACAGTGAGGGCCAGTATTCAGCTACAGTTTTATTATTGGCTCAGCTACTTCCAGGAAGTGTCGAGTAAGTCAACGGCCAATTATGACCGTTATACAGACATATAGTTGCTGGAACTCTAGCTTGCGCTCTAGCTTTCAGGTCTCTAGTTATGTACAGGAAAGAGATTAGTCTGCTACCAAATGATAACGCAAAAGTTTGTATGTCTCTAATCATGACGCCCAGCTGCAGGTGTGCACATAAAACACTGAAACAAAGTGGTGCAAAAACCTTTTCTCGGAAACTTCCGGTCTCTACACACAACTGTGCCGGATTTAGTTGTATTTTTATTGTCGACTCAGCGCCCTTCAAGAGGTGTCGGATAAGGTAAGAGCCTATTTAAAAAATGACACGAAATTTACAGTTGTTTGAGTCGTAGATTGTGTCGGCGAGAATCTTGCACGCTAGTTCAGAGCTCTTGGCTCGTTGGGCGATGCGGTGCTTGGTGCGCCTTCCAAGTTCGCCCTTATAGCTCCGTCACATCTGAGCCGCTAACGCGCAGGTAGGCGCTGTGGAAGTCTTGGCGAGAGCAAGAATAGGGACTTACATGTAGTAGGGCTCAGTAAGATTTCGCAATATCTCTCGCTCTTGGACAACAAAGTTTCCTGCATTCTCATGAGGAAAGTATCAACAAATAAATTAAATTTTGGTAGTGGTAAAATGTTGTGCGTTGACATTTTACGTGCATAATGTGGCAACGTAGCACTGTAGTAAGTCCCCTCTTGCGCTCGACAGATATCTTGCATATCTCACTACTACTGCATATTATGGACGCAGGTTAAAATTCCGAACAGTACAGACATAATTTTCACTTGACGTAGCATACATAAAATAATTCCTGGACGTGGAGCGCAAAAAGGGACTGCCTCCGAACAATGTTGCCGTACAAGATTCTGCCACTAATATTTTCGTCTCTAATTTAGCCCAGGTTTAGTGTGGAGAGCTTATTATGAGGTTGTTTCTGAACATGCTGTATATGTATGTGTGCGTGTATTCGAGTGTTTTTTTTTTTTTAAGAACGGAAATACATAATTGCTCATAGGCATTGGAAAAACAACCTTCAAAATTTCGTACCACTTTCAGCCGCATCGAGATGTAAAAGACAAAACAATTCAGTGGTGGCATATATGAAAGCTCGACAGGTAACTAGCCCGACTTAAATATTTAATATAAATCATCATCATTGCTCCCCTGCCAGGGATTTGGAGTAGGCAGCGTCCTTAAGGGGGAGTGTTAGACAATGGCCTTGTATTATTGTCTTCGAGCCATAACATTTATTCAAGTTGTATTATCAAAATTTTATCTTTGACAAGACATCTGATATATTCTTGATGAACTTCTTGACATAAATAGTAGTGGAATCTTTAATTTATTTCTCATACAGAATCGTTTCAAGTGAATGTAGACTAACTTTCAAGAATGACTACAAGTATAATATATGACGCACATGTAACACTGTTATGATCTCCAAAATTCGTCACAAATATCTTCTATGCCTCAACCACGGTCGTAGAAGAACAGGTCTGGACACTCGCCTATCTAACAATGTATTTTGCTTGACCCCCTTGTTGTTTGGATGTAGTTCGTCAAGTTACCGAGAATGCCGTACTTTTCGGCGCTGTTTTCCGGGCGGTCGGACTCAAACTCCGTCCACTTTTTTCCATTGTTAAATTTATAAAGTAAATAATGATTGCTGGAGCCTTTCTTAAATTTGTGAACGAAGAAAGTATTTCAGAAATTGATAAAAAAATACGTTTTGATAAATTGTTTATCTTAGCGGAAAGGAAGTGGGCGGAGTTTAGTCCGACCGCCCTAACATCAGCGCCAATAAAACACAATATTCTCGGTAACTTGGTGAACTACAGCCAAACAACAAGGGGGTCAAATATCCAGGCGAGTGTCCAGACCTGTTCTTCTACGGCCGTGGCCTCAACACAAGAAATATTTTAAAACAGCAGTTATTGCAGAAAATCTATAGGTAGCTCTCTCCCGTAACTGTGAACTATTTCCACCAAATATATATAGCACTCTTCTGGTTCTCCTACGTCTTACAACGCTATACATTTATCACTGGTCTCGGTCTCTGGTCACCTAGAACATTCGCTCCGTCCTTCCACTTCCCAGTCCATTACTGCTTCCCAAGTCCTGCTGCAGTCCAAGCGTGAAACACGCCAGTCTTTTCCCTTCTATATATTCCCCCGACTCCCTCGTTCGACCTACACTCCGGCTCTTGTTCCTCTGTTCTTCAACTTTTATTTCCTATCAACCATTCAATTTATACGAGCCCAATGTCGCTATCAGCAGTCTTCTTATGTCTTGTCTACAAATCTCGTGTCTAACAACGTCATGAAAATGAAGGCCAAAGGGTTCGTCAAGGTCATGCATGCACGACAACGCATCAGCAGCGGCATTATCTGACCCTGGTAATTCATGCTGTTTTTTCGAGCATAATTTTTTTAAATCCTGAAATTGAGCAGATATCACAAAACCATTACATAGAAATGGTGGAAATTGTTTGTACTATGCAGCCTAACTTTTTCAAAACTTAAGTTTCTATAATTTTAGCTAATTATCGACGTAATTAAATTTTCTTAGAGTTAGCAATTAGCCAAAAATTATAAAAACTTATGTTTTTTTAAACAAGCTACGTAGTACAAATAATTCCCAACATTTCTATGTAACGGTTTTACTGTTTTATCTGCTCTATTTAAGGATTTAAAAATTAATACATTTCCGGACCGAATTTCAGTGTAATGCTTTGTTTGCGTTTGAGGAATTTAGAAATAAAGCGATGTTTAATAAGAGTTTTGTGTTAGCTTTAAACATAAATTATCCGTAGACTGCAATTTGTTTGGTCGGTTGATCTTAAATGTTCAATATTTTGAACTTTACTACAACACAAATAACCACCGGAAGTGAGAGTCCAAATGCTTTTGTGACCAACACCAACTTAAACCACCAGCAGGCAGTTCTGCCATCACGCATTTGGTAACTTGTCCGTCAACTGTCGCCTACACCAACCATCGACAACACGAACAACCAGTGCTAGAGGGCTTAAGAGTTTTTCTAACGGAACTCTGCAATCCTACCACCTTACGCATTCTCATATTTTTTTAAATTTTTTTTTTCATCTGGTCTTCCCACGAATATTCTTTAAGTTATGCAAAATACTCTAACGTATTTATAACTCCTGATGTAGGTGCCTATAAACTGGATTCTTGTTCTACAGAGCCGGGTATTTTCATGCAGTTTCTCTGCACAGTCAGAAACACCCTGAATGATTTTCCTCTGGAAACAAAGCAATAATGCAGTTTTCAAAGTTAGCTAGGCGGCTAGGGTGCTCGCCTCCTACCAAAGCGACCTGGGTCGAAAGTAGGAATCGTGCTGAACGATACCGGTGGTTGGCTGGTTTTCTCGGGAGTTTTCGATTCTCCCGCACTTTCATTACGGTGGCGCTGCTTCATACTCACCTCATATCATCACTCACCAGCTTTTGTTCACATTTGGCGGTGTCACTTATGGACAAACAACATTTTGCACGTTGAGAAGATGAAATATTGCAAAAGGAATTAAAAGTAATGAGTTGGGGTTTTCGAGTGGCTTTTGGGCATGAAAATACTTACTTCCTCACAGTTTTCTGAACGTAGAAAAATATCATAAACAATCATATTGTAATGTAGAGCGCACCGAGATTGTAACAAAAAGTTGGTGTGGTTTATAAATTCGATAAGTACTTATACACAATTTAACATGCTCTCGCCAATATTTTGGTTGTAGGCAGCGCCCTTAAGAACTGATCAAAATATCTTCAAAGTTGGCTGTACTCTTGGAGATTTCGGATCCGTCCTCTCAGCAAGTGAGAGACTTTGGTCAGCGCTTAACATCGAGGTCTTCAGCGTAGGTGAGGGGTGACATGAGGTGAGTATGGAGCTACGCTGGAATGAGGACGGAGGAAACGGGTGATACCCGAAAAAAAAAATAAAAACACGCCGACCAACGGCATCGTCCGGCACGATTCCCACGTGCAAAAATCCAGGGACCGACCCTGCCGGAAATCTAAGCCGGATCTTCTTGGTGGGAGGCGAATGGTCATTCGTTTCATTCTTATTTTATAACTGGCAACAACAGACGTGGCCGTCGTTACATGATGTATTCGTTGAAATAATACAATATTTATCTTACCGGCTGCGTTCCAACTTCCAAGTGTATCGACACTATTAATTTTCTTACGGCCAGGAAATACACGGAAGCTGACCGGCAGTACTCGGCGCACAAACTTTGTCTAGGATGGCATACATAGTAACGTCATGCTATGAGTATACCAAAGGGACGCAAGAGACATTCAGTTGATGTAACGTCTAATGACTATATATAAGTACCATTGCTGGTGCTACTTGTCACGCAGAAATAAAAACAGTATTGCTGTACCAAACCAAGTGCCAAACGGTGCGAAATTACGTTAAGAATCATTAATGTCCATTTTAGTATATTTTTAGAAACATTTTTAAAAATAAAAAAAGTTTCACTAATATTTTTGGGTACCTCGCTTTGCCCCCTTCCCCTCCAAAAGTATAAAATTTATTTTACGCAGAAACATTCGCGGGTGCGCAAACAACTCACCAGTTTTTTCCCCACATAATTTTGGTTAGCCCTTTCTGTCCCTGTACTCCGTTTTCCCTCCCACCAAATTACTAAATTAGCTTTTTTCTTTGTAAAAATACTTTGCGGGCGCACGCATACGTCACAAAAGTTTAATCGCAATCGCATAAATGGTATATTATATACCATACTTAGGGGGAAAAAAAAGCAAAGTTGGTAATTTGTTGGGAGGGAAAAACGGGATAGAGGGACAGAACGGCCGAAACAATTCTGGGGGGGGGGGGGATACGCTGGTGAGTTGTGCGCCCGGCCGCGAATGTTTCTGTGAGAAAGGAATGTACTTAGGGAGGGGGAGGGAGCAAATCAAGGTAACCAAACATACACATATATAATACCCAAGTGCAAACGCATAATAAGTACACCATGCCAATCCTGAGCCGAATTGGAGACAAAAATGTTTGTGGCAAAATGTTGTGCACAACGTGGCAACACTGATCGGAGAAAGTCCTCTCCTGCGCTCTACGTCCACGTATTATTTTATGTCGTCAAGTAAACTTGGAATCATGTTTGGACTGCTCGGGATTTTAACCTGCACCAATAATATGCAGGTCAGAATAGAAGCAGTAAGATAAGTAAGATATCTGTGAAGCGCAAGAGGTGAATAACTATCTACAGTGCTATGTTGCCACATTGTGCATATAAAATATCATCGTACAACAGTTTGCCACCAACATTTTCGTCTCCAATTTAAGCTAGGATTCGCGTGGTGTGTTTATTATGGGCGTGTTTCTGGACAGCATGTATATAGACACATGTGCTTATCTACACGGTATTAAGGATGAAGAGAGCGTGACTCACCCGTGTCCGTGTTGGGGTATATGTTGACAGAACCGTCCTGCACCCAGGAGGTGACCATCACGTACTCGGACACGTAGGTAGGCACCTGGCACCTCAGCACCGCCGTGTTGCCGCTGATCACGTACTCGTCGTACACCTGCACCTCGTACTTCTGCTTCACCACTGCAACCACACACGCTCTTAATAGGATGTGGTACATAATTCAACGCTAAAACCATTAATCTATAACTGTAGGTTTCTTGAAACCAATTTGCGAAAGTTAAACAATAACAATCCTAGACAAGAGGTTTCCAGTGTTACAAACTTCTGAGGCACAATCTCTGACGCCGGAACCTCGTGCATTTAACTGCGGCGCAAGAGATCACGCGTAACGAATAAGTAATTCTGGACAAATATTTACTCATAAAGTTGGCAAATACCATTATCTAGGATTGTCATTGAGTATTTTATCCATATTAGCGTAGGAATCAATTTATGTTTTCAGCGTTTATTTATCTACCACGCACTCTTAATGGCCTCCCTAGAGCGAGTGAGATATTTTGGTCAGCGCTTAACATCGAGGTCTTCAGCGCTGGTGAGGGATGGCATGATGAATGGAGCAGCGCCGGAATGAAGGGGCGGGGGAACGGGAGATCCCCGCGAAAACCCGCCAACCAACGGCATCGGCCGGCATGATTCCCACATTCGATAATCCGGGGACCGACCCCGCCGGGAATCGAAACCGGATCGCCTTGGTGGGAGGCGAGAGGTCTGACCATTCGGCCACCGCGGCCCCGGGTCTCCCTAGATAGGCTGCGTTTGTGTGTGTGAGGCAGGAACGGTAAGGTTGTCGTTGACTGACCTATGTGATACATTATCGCCTCTCCGCGCAAGCTACTCAGCTGGCGTGCAGTGCTTTACTAGTATACTTTTTCCTATGGGACTTTAAGCGGCGAGCATAATTTTTTTTGTGGCAGCAAAGAACAAAAGTCTAACGCTTGTCCCTACAGTTTTGTTTTTCGAATACGGTTATTACTTTTACAAATACGACAGTCTGGAAAAACCTTTTCTTGGCCATTTCGAGGGGCACGAAAGTGATGTTTGTAATAAACGTGCCGAATTTTTATACCTAAAGCGACATAGTCTTTTCGTAGATAAACATATAATATCGTAACTCGCTGTAACGCATTTGAAGCGCAGGTAGGGAGGCCCCTTAATTCGGTTACAACCAGTTTAGTGTTAGTCATTGACATTTCAGTTAAGGGTTTGGGCCCGAGTTTCTCGGCTTTCGACAGAATTATTATTTTAAATCCATACGAGAGTCAATATTGTAAAATTGCTTCGTAACTTTGTTGAAAATTGGTTTTACTATGCAATATAATTTTTCGAGACAAACTGTATGATGAATATAGCTAATTTATCAATTAAAAGGAAATTTCGTTAATTAACTAATTAGCAACTATTTATCAGTCTTCTGACTCGACAAAATTAGAGTAGGTATGCAGTTTAAATAAGTCATAACAAAGTTACGAAACGATTTTACGATATCGGCTCCCATTTATATTTTAAAAAATAATTGACATTAAATGCGAAGAAACTCGGGCCCGTGCTCTTAACAATTTGTTACTGAATGAAGAGTCGCTAGAGTCCACTGAAATTAGTGGAAATACCATTGAAATTTATGACATACAACCAGCACCGTTCTAATAACGTATAGGTGTTCAGGTAGGGAAATAACGTAATTTTATGTTTGTATGAAATAGTGTTAGTTTTGTAGACGTTACGTGGGACTACATTTTGTACTTACAAACATTTTCAGCTCAACCAGTTTTCCCATAGTGGCACTTCAAAGTAAAAATTTGCACGTTTTTAGCGCCCATAAGCCGAAAAAACCAATGAACATAAATAAATTAAAACATTCACACTGAAACTGCATGTCACGAGCTACTGCTTCACATGCTTTAAAATCCTTCACAAAATATTTTTGTATTTTTAAAAATTTCTGAAATTTTGAATTTTTTTGCTTTTTTTTTTTATCAAATGTACTCCCAAGTATTGTCTACAAAACTAACACTCTTTCATAAAAATATAAAATTATGATTTTTCCCTACTTGAACACCCTTAAGGGGGACTGCGGTCTTCCTCAGCTCGGATTTAAGGCTTTTCTCTGAAGCCAGGTAATAGAGAGGTTGTTTTAAGTTTTTCGCTTTGACACGGCATAGTTTATAGTTTATTTCACTTTTTTTGGAATTCGTAAGGCGTGGTTTCTGTTACGTACTTTAAATGACAACTGTAGTCGCTCTCCTAAATAAAGCACTTTTTTTTCATGTTGGCTGTTTACCGTTACAAAATAATTACGCTATTAAGGTTGCAACTATTTCAGAAATTGAAAAAGTTTTATCTATGTCTTATGTAATTAAAAAAAACATTGATAAATCCACTGAAACAAAAGTTATCGAGACGGATAAATTTGCAGAGGTAGGTGTCAATATTAATTTTTGACAGAAACATGTTCACCTAACTGGACTTATTTCTCACGTACTTTAAGTTTAAAGTGTACCACGCTATAACAGTTAACAAGTTGAATACCCCGCTACAGAGGAATACGACCATGTTGCAGTTAGTCACAACATACCCCCTCGTTCTCTGAAGTGACTTCAGGCTCTGTGTGCTATTCCATATGACTGACTACTTGTTGCGTGATTGCTCAAAGCGTGCTCTCAAGAATATACATTTTTTTTACTAACGCCTGTGTGGCACGTGGTCACAAACGCCGTGACGCATGAACTAGATACCTTTGCACGAAAATGTGTAGAATTATATGTTTTGTAAATATTTGATACGAGACGGAAAAAAACATGTATACGCCCCAACTGGGACTCACGGCGGCGGGCAGATCTCGTGGATGAATGGATTTCGTTTAGCGGGGATCAGTACCTGCCATCTTCGTATTTCTCAATTTTCACTTCAAGTTCCATACAATGAGATTTATTAAAATTCATCATCTGACATGGCACATCTTAAGTGTTACCAAGTTGTTGTACCTTCATTACCTTTCTTAGTTTTTGACTAGTGACCTTCCGGAGGAAGAAACTTATTTTTACGGATGGTCACAGATAAGGCTAATTCTACTACAGGGTAGAAAGAAAATAGGTTTTCTTATTTTCTGCCATTAGTTTCGCTTCAATCGCTAATGTACCAGATAAATACGAAACCGTACTAAAATTAAATTTAAATAAACTTGGAAATTATAGAAGTAATTAAATTTAATTTTAAAGTGAAAAGAAACCGATTTCGCGTTTTAAATTATCTACTTAATGTAACTTAAAATTCAGGAAAGCTCCGTGATTGGTCAGTTTGGTGCATTACCGATACCAGCGCTCATGCGGCAGAAAATTTCCCTGTGACAAATTTATAACATTCATCTTTCTAACGTGTAACTTATCACAGGTACAGTACAAGCAATAGCAGCCAAGCAATGCCAGCTGTATACAATGTAAGAAACTATTCCCTCTGAAGTTCCATTATTCCAAAATGGTGGGTACTGATTCCCCGCAAGGGGCGATTCTGGAAGCCTCGGAGAGTCGCACCTTTTTCGCAGGTGAATACTCAAGTGCATGGTATCTTGTAGGTGCTCTGGTAGATCGGCGTGAAAGTCGAAGTTTTGATCATAGGTTGGACTCGGAGTGTCACTAGTTGAAACTTCTGCTTCAGAGTAGGTCCGGAGCGTTTCCAGGGGTGGAAGACGCGAGCTTCTCTTGTGCCGCCCCGCAAGACCTTGGTAAACGCGTTTTTTCTTTCGTCCAGCCGAACTGCAGCGATTGTCCTTGAGCACGCGGGACGATTGGAAGCTTTCGTTTAGGGCGTTCCAGAGGAAAAAATTCATAATTTCATATTTGTATGAAACACGTGTTAGTTTTGTAGACGTTAATTACAAGTACATTAATTATCCTGTTACAAAAAAAAATTATGTCAGCCAGTTTTCCCATAACGACATTTCAAAATCAAAATTTGCATGATTTTTGGTTAATACATCCCCCGAAAACCAATCAACATAATGAAACGAAATAATTCACAGCAAAAGTACGTGTCACTGACTAGGGCTTTACGTATATAAACCCATTCAAACAATGTTTTGTATTTTAAAAAAAACTCTTAAAGTGGGGAAAAATTTTCTACTTTCACATTTTTTTTAAATACAAAAAATTTTTGTGTTAGGTCACGATTTACGGTGCTCCTGTTACAGTTTTTAGTTTATCGAAACATACTAACTTATATAATTATCTCAAATAAAAAAGGTAAATGACTAGTATAAACTTAGCACGATTTTCGGTTCTCTGTTTGCAGTAATTTGTTTATCCAAATATACTAAAAAAACGTATACATAAGTATGACTATTCGTGAATTTCTAACTGTAGGGAACCATATGAAGAGTGTAGAAGGGATTGTGGGAGGAAGTTGCGAAAAATTAATTTACTTTCTTATCTGAGTGTTAAAATTACACTACATGGAACTAGTATTAATCCGACGGGATGGTTTTAAATTGTTGCCTCAAAATGCACAGGTCTAAAAAGCTCGCAAAGTGATTGAATAAATACAAATGCTCACCTCGTTGAGGAAGGTGATATGAATGCTCGTGTAAGAGAGGTTTTATAAGAATGTTGGTTTGATGTCAACTTTTCCTGCCCCATACATTCTTCAACAGTGCTATAAATAAAAGAAGTAACTTATAAACTTCACAGATATTTTCTTGCTAATATATCCATCGTGAACTACCGACCTATTACGAGAATTATGTGTAAAATTGTATTACGATACGTTTTACGATTACTGTTGTGGACCACGTACAGTCGTGGCAACAATAAATGAACCAACTCGTGGAGGTGGAAATATGTTTTAAGTCCCGCGTCGGGTTATGTTTGGCAGGCAGACCTTCGTGCAGGCGACAGATGAGGGCGTGGCGTCACTCAATGGAAAGCGAAGGCTATGGGCAAAAAGGAAACAAATCGCGACATTAAATTGTGGTTAACAAATTCTTAGCCGCTTTTCGTAGAGAATAACCGTTGATAATGTTCCATAATCATAAGTAGTGACACATTTAATGGAGAGTAACAACACTGACGTTGTGCCGTAAACATATCAGATTTCGGTAAATATTATTGTCTTTTAGTTTAATTTGTCTTAATTCTACAAATGTTTACTTTCACATTCTAATAACGTGTTAACTGTCCCTCGTCTTTATTTTGCAACCAGTGCATGTATAAATCAACTGAATGTTTATGAGGTAAGCACACAAATCCTCGGCAGAAACGATACTTAAGTGTTTTGAGAGCATTGTACGCAACAACTGTAGGTCGTAGGCTATGTCAAGAAAGAGACAGAATTGTCTCGTATTATGACGGAACACACAAATGGTATTTACGTACCAATTATATATTTTCAATATCACGATACCATAGAATAATATTTTGTGAATGTTAGGATAGTTGATTGAAATGCGGATGTTCAGATATACTCACGTTGACGTAGTCTGACTGTTGAAATTTAAGTGTTTGACATTTCACTCGTTCACTAACATGTCGTTGTGTAACGTTATACAACATAGTTGACAGTAATATTTAGCAAGTTGTGCGTTTATATATATCACAGCTGACAGTTGTCAAACACTGGACTGCATACAGTAATGGAGGTAACAGCATCTTAAAACGTTATAATAACCTTACACTTCATATATGCTTGCACTACGTAGTATGTGTTAATAATCAATACTTTAATCACTTGTCAGTCAGAACTGTCTAGTCAGGTATTACCTATGGAACAAGAAAATATGAGGAAATGTGATCCTTGCTACACATTCTTCCGACAACTGTTATGGGAAAACATTTATTTTACGTGATACGTAGTTGCTTAATGAGCTTTGTTGGTAACAATCGATGTACGGATCCATGGACGGACCCACGTGTGCAGTCGTTTCGCACGGGAGAATGACAACTGATTCTCCAAAAGAGGAGAAAGTGACCGTTTGCGACTACCTGGACCAACAATTCACAACAATATTATGTAATCTGGAACAAGTTTATCGTTTGATGCGAGATATTTATAGTGTCTGAAATACTTTGTTCTATTGTTTTTTCTGGCGGATTTATTGTAAAGAATCACTACAGTGATGGTGTTACACGTTTTGTTCGTGCTTAACAGATGTAAAGTTAAGTCACAATGGATCAGCAGTGGACTGTCAAAGAGGGATAGAAGTATCCCGAGAAAACCTACTGGGTTACTCCAATGTTCTGCCAATGTTTTATATGTAAAGTTGTGAGCGAGTAGTTAGACCATAACGTCACCGAGACTGTCAATTAAATATTACCTTACTGTTCAAATATTCATTAGTTTCCGCTCGTAGTATAAGAATGAGAAAACTCGGTCATTGAATATTAAATTTTAATACAATATAGGTAGAGACGCTGGAAAATCGCGAAAATATTTAACATAGTCTCCAATAAACTGTATAGTATCTCAATCGTGACGAGTGTGAACAGTTTTCTGTTTTAAAACTGTACAGTTCTAATTGTGTCTGTTGAAGAGGGACACAGTGCTTCATATAAACAATAGCCAATATAAGTGCAAAACCTTCAGTGTTATACACAGCACGTTGGAGCCTAGCAAACAATCAACTTTTCCCGCGATTTACCAGTGTGTCTAAATATAGGTGATTGTAATTATCTGGTTATTGGAAAATTTGTGCACTGTCGTAATTTCATTAGGCTACTGTTTTTTTTTTTTTTTTTTTTTTTTTTTTTTTTTTTTTTTTTTTTTTTTTTTTTTTTTTTTTTTTTTTTTTTTTTTTTTTTTTTTTTTTACAAATACGTTTTCCATCTTCATATTTGAAATTGGTGGACAACTACAATAAACTGACGTTGAAAACCGGGTTACTATTTTATTTGATAGGTCGGTTCCAATATCTGAGCACATTCACACGAATAACACGCATTATTATTATTATAAATGTCACGTCTTTGTAACAATATTGATATTCGTTACTTCTGTTAACATCATGTATAATTAAACCTGTCGTCAAATTATGAATCTATGTAATTGGAAAAATTGATCGACATTCACGTTCATTCTTAATAGTTCTGCAAAACATACACATATATTAGATTAGATGGACAAGTGATTTAATGTCAGGCGTGTTATGTTAAGTGCTAGTACAAATAACAAACAAAACATACTGAATGTTACAATTCCATTGTACACGTAACAAGCATTATTGAACCTTCCTGATGTCACACATTTAATATCTTCATGTTTTTGAACATTATATGGGTGTTATACCTGCAATTTAAACAAAATGATAACATAGATCACTTCGATTGCACATGTTTATTTAATCTGAATGAACTATGTGGACTATACTCCATTATGCAGACAGACATGTCGTGATATGTATATATATATTTTTCCATCTCCTATTTCCTTTTTGGGCCGTCCCAACGTATATTATAAATTGACATGTGTCACTTTTGCATTTACTAAATAGTTTGTGCGCGCACTGGTTCAGCCTAGGGCTCTATAACAATATACAGTCTGGTTGCTTGAGGAAGGTGTGAACGGGCGATGCTCCATTCCTACAACACAACCTGTGTCCAGCGCAATTTTTACGCACCGCTATTCGTTGTTCTGCAGGTTGCCTAAATGCCAGGCTCCCGCTTCCACACAGCCGATGATTGCCGACGTGGACTTTGATTATTTCAGTGGCCCACTTTTGTGTCCACGAATGTACAGTACATTTCATTTTGCATTGCGCAAGGAAAAAGATCTAAGTCCATTTTGGCCATTTCAGTTATGCTTAGCATATAAGCACATATTTAACTACAATGTGGCTGAATATCAAACAATTATTTTCAGTGTTGTTTAGGCTCTAGGCAGTCGTTTTTTATCGTATGGCAAAAGTCTGACTTTACTACGGAAAATTACAAAATTTAGAGTTACGATGTTTTTTCCACGAACATTCACTACTATCCTAATATCGTAATTGAACATTGTGCGTGGATGGAATTTTTCTTATAAAATATGTACCATAATAATTATGGTAAAATAATTATTAGAGCCAGTGATTTATGGCGAAAATAACTTTGCAACAACTTGTTTTAGGGCCTTACGTGCGCGCCTGCAACTCTGGTCTGTGGTTATTGGCAGAATATAGCAGGGCAAAGGCGTGGCTCATTTGACTGCACCAACCAGAACAATGTTACCACGACACCACACGTCTGTGATTTGCGGGTATGAACCCGATATGCCGAAAGTTAAAAACCTCCAATCACTGACTATGAAGCAGTGAAACAAATGTTCGCAAAAGGCTTTGGAACAAATTATTGCAGAAATCTTTTCACAAAAAATCGCTGGCTCCAGCCATAATGGATCAGCAAGTGTTGATATGGAAAGGTTATCACTAGTTATACTGCAAACAATTAAATGTATGGTGTCATTGTTGACGGCAATGGCGAGTATTGTAAAAATAAAAGAAGCCATACGCAAAATGAGAGATTTTCACACCTGAACAGTGGTATACGCCTGTGAGCTCTTCTATAGGGACTGGACAAACCTACATAGACAAAATGGATAAGAGCAAATTCTTTAATTTCAAACAGCTGGTGAATAACAAACAGGACTTGGTCGACAGATTCCCAGGTGAAAGAATTAATTGGACTGAAATAAAGAACTTTTCTGTCAATGAGAACAAAAAAAATACTACTCAATTTCACACAGAACTGTTTAATTATGCTGTAACTACAATCTTACATTCTATATGCAGAGTGAAAAGATACAATAACTAAAAAAAATTAGTGCTATCAAACTATTTAAAGACTGTGTTTCTGAAGAATATGATACGCTCAAAATTTATTATCAACTAATTTAAGAATAAATTAATGTCACACTTAAGGTATTACGTATTTAGAAATCTTGATTTTTTCATGGCACCATAAACTTTGCTTTTGCCTCCCTGAAAACTTAAAAAAAAGTAATTTACGACGTTTTTCCTTACACAGAGCAATATATCTTCTAAAACAAATTAAAATTTGGACAAAAATATGTACCGTAAATATTTCATTGTTGTTGTAATTTGTGACACACTATCCCAATTTATGACGTAGTCGATTCATCGCTTCCTGGTTTCACATCTATTGGTTTTATTTAGAGGCCCCGACAGTGCTATAGTCCATCTCACGTAAGAATTCCATTTTTTGACAGTTATGCTCACATTCATTTTTACTGCTGTTGCCATGGAATAAGCAGTGTTTTCCTCTGCCACAAGTGATTTTTGCACACACTCAACTAGTTTTCAGACTGCATTACATCAAAATAGAAAGTATTTTTCTGTAGAAATTTGTGCATGTTATTGTCTTCAGAACTGTCAAAAAAAAGAATTCTTATGTGAGACAGACTATAGACAATTTAATTCCATTGCCTAGCCTTGCAAGGCATACATGGACCTCGAATCCTGTGTTTGAACCACGGATATCGTGAGTGTGTGTACGTATATTCGAATTAGTACACTCTAGTTTCTTCTAGTAAAATTTACAAGAAATTTCTTTGAGCTTTTACAAACCTTTGTAAAAGTAAAATGATTTTCCTTGCAAAATTATTAATTAGTAAAGTTGTATGGAGTTTATTTGTAAAAAATATTTAGTCAAACTTTGTAGTCAACCCCTGGGACAATATGAATATTCATGTAAATGACATTGTATCAAATAACAGCGTGTAAGTTAAATTGGTATATTGATGAGGTTCGCGATTTTCAACCTGAAGGATGTAAGTTGGATTGTTGCTATATCCACAGATTTTTTAACACAAATGTAAGTAAAATGTATTTATTCAAGTGTTACTCTCCAAATAAGTTTATTTTAAAGATCAGGCGAATTCAATTCTATTTTTTTCAGTTAAAAGTTTAAATATAATGTTACAAACACGTATTTTGTATTTTTTACAATAACACCTTTTGTAGTTTTATAAAGAATTCCTTGATAACTGCGTATCTAAGGTTTTTTTGTAAAAGTAGAAACATTTTTAAGTGTGTATGTAACGTAATATGTTCTACTAATTAACACTTATACTCTGTCCCAACATAATGTTGAAGAATTAAAAAGGATTTTAAACGAAATTCCGACATCAACTGTAATGTCTTACATAAAACCAGTCTGAAGGAATCCGTTTTAACTTTTCACAGAGTGAAAATGACTGTGGGAATTTTCTTTTCGTACGTCTTTTGCAACACATTCTAAATATGAATTCTTTGTACAACCTTTCAACTGATTAGGAAATTCTTAACTAGCCTGTGAAACTCGCTGTATATGATCTGCATACGCACAGCGTTTCTGTTCGTCTGTCGTTCAAACGAGAGTTTGAAAACAAAAACCTTAGAGAAGTGTAAAGCAGAAACTCGAGGGAAATTTAATGGCTATGAAATGCCTTTAGGCTTTGAAATCGACCACGAAATGTCTTTCGCGTTGAAGTCTTATTTTTTTGTGTGTTTCAGCAGGGCTTTGCGTCTACTGAATAGGCTGCGCTGTCAAAGGAGCTGCAATAAAAAACTCCGGCCCCCTCACGGTCAGCGTGTTGAAAATGGACGCTCGATTCCTGACGCCTAGTACAGAAAAGTAGATTCCATTACTTAAACTGTAAATTTATTACTGGAAAATCTCAATTTTTGATTAGTTCAGTGCTTCTGAGGCCCTGTTCTGTTTTGTCTACGTTCCTGTGATATTCTTCATCGTGGAGAAAAAAAAACTGTTGTAATGCATTTTATAACTGGCACGTTGGTGAAGTTTTAGAAATACAATACATTCTGGCACGTTTAATTTTTACTATTAATATGTATAACATACAGAAAATTATTTTCTGTGATAATTTAAATATATAATTTAAAGATAGCACAGTAAGTCTACCTTAACAGTTACAGTTTCTAAGAAACATTTTAGCAAATTTTGTGAGAATCTGATGAGTAATTGTTAAAATACGATTTAGAAATGTAAAATTTAAACTGATGATACCAGAAAAAAAAGTGACAGGAGAATTCAGTGCGAATGCACAGGATAATTACTTATGTACTCTGCGTTTGCTTGAGACGAGACGTCCTCTAAAAATCCATTGCTACAGTAGTATCAGGTGTACGGTATGCGGTAGGGCGTGACTGAAAATTTCCCGACAAAACATTTTGAAATAATTATTTGATGAAAACAATCAGGTTATGTAAATTGGACCTTTGGAGCACACAACGAAGTATACGAACGTACAAAGATAGGCTTGTTTTAAAGAGTTACACAGGCTTTGCATGTAATCATACATAACCCGCCCTTTGCAAATAAGTATATCATTAATTTAAATGTCGTTATTAGGGTGTATTGTCATAGTTATACAGGCCAAATTTAATCACACTTGTGAAAAGTGATGCAGACGGTAGGTGTGTACATATATATATATATATATATATATATATATATATATATATATATATATATATATATATGTGTGTGTGTGTGTGTGTGTATATATATATATTTTTTTTTTTCAAGACAGCGTGATCTTACAAAGGTTCATGAGTCTACTGTTGATTGAAGAGACTGTCAACACTTAACAACGAGGTCTTTAGCGCAGGCGAGGGGTGACATGATGTGAGTATGACGAGGCGGGGGAAACGGGAGATCCCCGAGAAAACTCGCCCACTAGCGGCATCGTTCGGCACAATTCCCACATGCGAAAATCAGGGGACCGACCCCGCAGGGAATCGAACCCGGATCGCCTTGATGGGAGGTGAATGGTCTAACCACTGGGGCAACCGCGGTCCATACGAGTCTACGCAGGGCCGGATTTTCCTGTGCGTATATTTAACATATTGCAATGCGGGTATTAGAAAACCCAGCCAATGGGATATCATGACGTCCGACAACCAAACCAATGGACGAACTTTGCGAGTGTGGGCTCGTGCGTTTTGATTCTTGTAATGTGCTATTTTAATATTTCGTGCGTGTATGTAATTGTAATATATTGCAATGCAGAGATTAAAATACCCGGCCTGTAATCGTCAACGAAAATGGGATATTAATACGTGTTTCGGAAGACGACAACACAAAAACCAGTTGCTATTAACCGGTCCAGGGCCTGATTTACCATTATGCCCATTAGGCCTGTACCTAGGGCGTAACTTTCACAAGGGCGCACATTTATCGATTTATCGAGGAGAACATGTGAAGAAATTCCCATCACTAATTTTGAAAGTGCCAATATGGCTACGAGTAGAAGATTTTTTTAATGGCTTTATGCTTTTGTCATAATGCTGTCTCTTATTAATTGTATCTGCTGTATGAAAAATTCAGCTATTTATTTTCAAGTAGCTTTTACAATTAAGCTGAATTATTACTGTTGTATTACTATTATTATGCATAGCGAGAGGACCGAGCAGAGTAATATTAAGGCTCTCTAGTTTCAACATTTTCAGCTATTAATTTTTTACGCCTAAACGAGAACAGATACCAAAATTCTGTCTGGCAGTTTTGTTTGAAATCGTCTTCTCCATGTTTGCTGATTTTTCAAGGCATTAAATACTATGGCTTTAGCTCATTACGTAATTTTATTATAAACCGTACAATTTCTTGCTTTGAAAAAAATTAGCTGCCACGGCAAAAATCATTCTAAACAAAACTTCCAGACAGATTTTTGATAACCGTTCTTGTTTAAGTTTTAAAAAATACTCATCGCAAATACAGTAGAAATTAAAGAGCATGACCTTAAATAATATGGTGCTGAAAGCAGGGAAAAGACGCCAGTTGTTAAGCAAGGACGGACAACAGAGGCTGCGGGACGCCTAGACTGAAGGGCCTAGGGAGCCCCCGCCTAGAAGCTTAAATCCGACCCTGAGTCTATGAATAAGTGAATTTGTAGGGTGTCACTGAAACCGGTCTAATAATTCAGCAGATTGAAGTTTATATTATATATTCTAGGCACGGAAGTAGTTATATAGCGTAAGTTAAGGGCGCGGTATACCACAACAGAAACATAGCTACTGATCTTACCTTTCAGCAAAAGTATAATAAGTGAATTAGGAACTCGTAATTACATTTTTTTTTATAAAGTCAACAAACATGATCATTTTGTTAACTTTTATGAAAAAGGCACAGTTATGGATTCCTAGTTCACTTATAAAACGTCTACTTAAATGTAAGATCAATATGTATGTCTTCACAATAGGCAAGGAAAACCAAAAAATCTACACGTAGGGGGGAGACTGACTCTTTTTAAGTGACGAGTAATTATGTTTTTCTTGTTAAGATATAATTTTCTTAAAACAAATTAAAGTAGTTAGCAAAATCTCTATATAATATCCCAAATATATCATGAAATATGCTCGAATGTGGGAGAGATGAAGCAAAATTCAACACCGTGAGTAATACGGGACTTTCAGTGACTCGTCTAAAGGAACAGTAAGTCTCATTGTGCTATCGCAAGCAAGTGGTTAGGGATTAGGCTCGCAGATGACTAAATGAGATTCAAGAAGTCGACTGAGATCAAAGCCGTCGAGATGGAAGAGAGTAGTAGGACAAAGAAGATTCATTTTATTAGAAGAGTAGACGCAGCTTTTTTTTTTTTGTGTGCCTCTACCTGACTGTCACTTTCACGAATTCGCAAAGTCCCGCGCTCCTCGGCCGACGAACTCGGGGAAAATTGCCGCTCTGGGAAAGTTTTAATAATGGTTCGCGAGATCCCCCCTGCACCCTTCGCCCCGTTCCCTTTCCACCGTCACAGGGCCCGGCCCTTTGTAACGGTCCTGGGGGATGTGGCCGTGCTGCCGGGAGGCATAACGCAAGCTAGGTCCAGAAATCCTGCAAATGAAGAGTAAAAGGTCATTCCTGGTGCTTTTGTAGAGCACTGCGCGCGTTTCCCTTACAATCCCCCCTCCCCCGTACCCACTCGTCATGCGTTTAGACGTCCAGTTGCTAAATGTGCTATGGATGCTCGAGTTCCTGGAAGATTTTGTTCTTTAAAGGCTACCTTACGACTATTTACATCAACCCTGTGTGTTAAAACCACCTTCTTTCTCAGATGAATAGTTCCACGAAGAAGTAAATAAAGAATAAAATAAAAAAAATATATACACTTGTATCTAAAACAAAAATTTCAAGTGCAGCAAATTCTTTAAAAAAAAAAAAAAAAAGAAAATGTACATTTCCCCCATTCCCCCAACACAATTTTTTTTTCATTTAGTCCATAAAGTAAAGTTCTGACTGTGGTGGTGTAGAGAACAATCTTTTTGACTTGTGTTTTACATTAGATCCACAGCTGAAGACACATCCCCGCCAAACTTTCAAATTCCTGTCTCGCAATGAGCACATTTCACGTGAAAAGTTATTTCAACGTGTTGCACTCATAACAGGGATTGTTTAATGTCGCCATTCTGTTTCTTGGTATTTTTTTCCTTTATGAGACTGGACACAATTATGATACTGACGTGAAACATTGTGAGGTATTTGGAGAATCAAAGTACGAACTACTAAACCATTTAAGCCACACTTTCTAATTTAGAGACCTTTGCTCAAGAGGTGATAAATTCATTTGATCTGTCACTCATAATATGCATTTGTCTAACTTGTACTGTGCCATTTGGTACTACTTCTATTTTATTATGTAACTATTTTAATAGTTATAATTTATTTTATGCTTTGGTTTCAGAGTATATGGCAAAGTGCCCGTTATCAGTTATCTTTACTACTTCTATTTGAATTTTTTGTAACCCATTATTTCACACGTGTTAATGGCCAAAATAAAAAATTGAATTATAAAGCAACAATCTTTTGTACACTCTGATGTTACTGTCAGTCAAGACTTATGCTGATCTTTCTTTATTCACGCAAATCCTAACTTAAAAAGTTAAATTTTTATGAATTAATTTTATTCAAAGATGGCTACTTATTTCATTGTCTAAATATTACTCTATAGAGTACTATTGTTACACTCGGCGATTCGACCTATCGAATCGTTAAGTGAAGCGAACACGTATTTTTATTTGTGGACAAGTATATCTTTGAAGATATCTGTGGTCTTCTTCCTTCTCCGAAACAGCAATCATGGTTGACCGTTGAAAATTTCTGGTGCAGAGTTAGCTTGATTTTTCTTATGTCTGTTTAAGACATTCGCCGTCGGGTGAGTGTTTAATGTATGCCCCACGTGTGTTTCTATGTGGGCAATTTATTATTTCCGGGTTTCCTTGTAATTTGTATTTGTTTTGCTTGTTTAAAGCGGTGCCCGTGAGGCCGTCACCACGCCGTTTTATGGCTTTCTGATTCCTGATTAATTCGGGAGTTTCCGCGGGGAACTCTTCACCAATCCAATTGCCTTGTAGTGGGATTTATCCCGCTTGCCCTCTACTGTCTGCGATGGCTGAGGCAGCTTAATGTCGGTATTTCCAGTCTTTCTATTTTTTTTTATAAATGAAGACCACCGACCTTCAAGCAGCATAAACTTTCAAAACAAAAGAGTTTATAATTCACTGGACAATGTAATTTTAAATAAATAAATATATATATATATATATATATGTTTTAACAAGGGAAATTCCAAACTTTTGGAACAATATCTTACAAGAAAATGTGTTTACTTAAAGTGTTGATTACTCAGTATACTAAATTTTCTTTAATCGGGGACCCCCTTAAAAAATACATACATAAAATAAAAATTATTATTTTTATTAAATAAGTTCTTGTCAAAAATGTGAATTGTTTTGAACAAATATTTATATGGTAATACTCAACATTTTTTTTGTTATTTATTGATGTTGTTTTGTTGTTTTTTGCTCGAAAATCTTTCAACCATTAAATAAATGGTTGATCCTATCTATGTTTGCTTTTTTTTGTCCGTTCATTCTTCTAAAACTAAAGTTAATATTTATATTTGGTGAACTAGTGATTTACAGAACTGATAACTGATTTTTTAAGGTACTCGGCCTCAGGTATTTAACCTTTTTTTTTTACTATCAATCCAAACGAAAAGAGATCCACTAGATCTATCCCTTAGGTTTACCTCTCTCTAGAGTGCAGATGGTTGTTGGTATCTCCCAGTTGATAACACATGTAGAGATTGAGGGACCGGAGGGTACGGATCAGTACTTGATAAGACCTGTAATGTAGGTAAAGTGTGAGAGGACCATTATTAATATGTGTGTCGTGTTAACGTATGCTTTTCCCATCACGTGTATGTAGGAGCTCCAGTGGCTCAGCGGCTAGAGTACTCATCTTCCATCATTAACGATTCGAGTTGGCGGACTAAATCACGGCTGTTCGCATGTGGGAATCGTACCGGACGATGTTTTCTCGGGGATGTCCTACTTCACCATTCATTCATTCTGCTGTTGCTCCGTACTCACATCATATCGCCTTAACCAGCGACGGAAACTTTTCAGTTACGTGCTTGCCAAAATCTCTTCGCTCTCTCACCCATTTCATGTACGAGAGTGTGTTTTTGCACGAAAAATTATTCACTGCTTCCGTTATAGAGATAGTGCTGATGTTATATAAGCGACAATGTGTTCTACGATTAGAATATAATACTGGATATTTCCCTGATAAAATTTTTTCATACGAAAAAAAAGCTAATTACAGGTTTCCTGTTTATCCACTGACGTTCGCTGCTTCTACCCACGAGTCAGTTATTCTTGTTTCGGTAACAACATACTATAATTGAATGTTGGCTTATCTTTCCGTGAAATACGAGATAGTAAAACGGAACTCGGCGTCATGTACACAACATGGAGGTATTAGTCTATGGAGTGGAAGCATTTGAGCAAATTTGAAGCCGGCCAACAGACGACGTTTAAAGACAAGGATAGAGCTAGTGGTGGCAAAAACATGTAAACATAGCATTGAGCTGAATGAAAATGTTTTAGTTTTTTGTTAACTACACATTATGGTGAAAGTTTGTGCAGCTCTTGGCCTTACGAACAG
>PNEQ01048440.1:0-22894 GCA_003012365.1 Medauroidea extradentata | reverse complement strand
CGTTCTTATTCCATTCATTCGATTGCAATGAAACTTTCGTGAGTTGGTGGGCGTGCAGGTTTCTAAAAAAAATAAAAAATAAAAACAAAATAATTTTGTTTGTATTTATGGGGGAAAGTGGGAAATGGGGTGCAGGGTACCAAAACCTAAATATTGGTGAGTTTGTTTTGCGTGCGTCCAAGAAGATTTCGGTAAAATCCTTTTTAAAATTAGATTTTCAAAGGTTTATTTCTTCATGTGGCGTGGCGTGGTTGTGTTGCAAGGTAAGATGTACTTTGCCACGTCTGTACCTACAAATTCATGAGTTGGCTGTTGGTAGTGGCGAGTGTGATACCACTTCTAGTTGGCAACACTTGAATTTGTACACACGTCGTGAATTACTACCTTGCGACATGCCCACGCCACTTATTTCTTCTTTTTTATTTTGCCGCGCCCCTAGATAATAACTTAGCATCGTTAAGCTTGTTAAATTCTAATTTCTCAAATAATAATATACCTACGACAGTACAACTTTTCTGAAGTAAAGACAAAACCCGTATCTCTGTTTTTATAATCAAAGTTTTGATTCTGGAATATTAGTACGATTGTTAAAGAATTGGGATTTCAGATAAATATTGCAATACAACGGTATATATTTGTAATACATACTCTATTTTTTAAACAAATAATTTTACTGTATAGTAACCTAGACGTGTCCTTTGTGAATACATATTTGTATTAAAACCCTTCAGTAACTTATTTCCCTGTGAGAACAATGGCTAAAAGTGAAGTGTGTTTTCGTGTTTTCTGTCTCTTTTTCTCTTCTACATTCACGTATACTCCACTCCAGTCAATATCTACCTTGGTTTCCAGCCTCAGTGTGTCTTCTATACGAGAACACACCCAGCTGTCGCTACAAGTGTACGTCCGTCACCCGCTTGCTCAGGTCTTTACTATGTACGGACGCTTCTTAAGAGACAGAATGTTCTGTGTCTTCTCTGCTTATTTAATTTTTAATTTTGCAAGGAATCACCCGCCGAAGTTTGTCGGAGCTGTTCGGAAACATCCTTTATGCCGGGAGTAAGTGAACCGAAGAAAACAGCGCATTATCGAGGTACCCGAACACATAGCATCATTCCTCATACATACGTTTGAACTGGGTTCCCGTAGTTGTTTGCCTAACCCTGAGGAACGACTTGAAATGAGGTCATACATTGGATAAGTGACGAAATGCGAATGGCGTTTGGGGGAGTATATGACTTGCGACGCGCCCCCGTGCTGCTCTCTTTATTACTGTCTTACTAATTGCTACTGGGTGCTGTTGTGCTAGAGAAAATAAAAGTCAGTCAGTCCGATTTTGACGGATAACAAGTCGTCACTGTCCTCTCCTGGCGTGAATTTAGCGGCCGTGTTTAAATTCCGCCCACACGACTGGTCAATCTCGCGACTCGCGAATCGGCCCTGGCGGTAACACCCAGGTCTCTCGTCGTTCGTGACTCTACTGCACCCTAATGCCTCGTGACGCCCGGCGGTAACACCCCGGTTCGAAGTCAGTTGGCTCTAAAATATCTTCCTCTACTCCGCGTCGCGACTCTCGAGTCGACGCCCGGCGGTAACACCCCGGTCCGTCGTCGTCACACGTCCTGCCGACCTCTCTCCTTACGTTCAACTCCCTCCTTACGTTGCTCCTGTTTGGTCCCAAAATCCCCGCCACTTGTTCTTCAGGCTTTGGTTCCCTTGGGCCAATCAGGAGCCAGCTTTTCAAAATAGCCCCGCCTATCGAGGACAGTAAATTATTGTCATTGCCGCATTTATTTCATTTTCACACTAATATTCCCTCATTACACTTGACAATAATTACCACTGAGGTTCCTAATTCCTAATGTTCCTTATATACTACTTAATATTATAATAATTAACATTTGTATCTTAATTTTGTACAGGCGGCACTCTCCCCTCTCCGCCAACAGCTAAGGGAGGTACAAGTGGGGTGGGGGTGAGGAGTCAGGCTGCCGCCGCTCAGTAGCTGCACCTGCTCCCTCCACAGAGACGAAACATACACATTTGAGTTTTAGTTACATATAAACAGTAACATTGACTATTGATTTCTCATTATAGTTCCATCGGCTTCGTGACATGATGCCGAGGAGAATGAATGGTCGCA
Source organism: Medauroidea extradentata (assembly GCA_003012365.1). NCBI lineage: Eukaryota > Metazoa > Arthropoda > Insecta > Phasmatodea > Phasmatidae > Medauroidea > Medauroidea extradentata. Next base: position 20,751 of record PNEQ01048440.1, on the reverse strand, counting down.
TGACCTGTTAATTTTGATATTCAGAAATTATACTGATTAATTGCTATTGTTGCTAATACATGGTAAGGTAATAATTGTGCACGTCACAGACTCCGTTTTTTTTGTTAGTGTGGATGTAGTACCAGCTTTTGTCTATCCTGTAAACACATCCGGAAATTAATATTGGTTCATTACTTCGGACTGTTTTACATGCCTGAACAGAACTAGCATACAACTAACTGATTGTGATGTCATAAATTCTATCGGTACGTATTATATGCTCTAACGAGTTGAAATTTTAAAAATGAAACAAACAAGAATTATAAGGAAAAATACATGAAACCAAAATGGCACACTACTTCCCATTAACAGTAGAGAAATCATATACGTATGTATTAGCGGAACAAATTTCATTGAACAATTCTATTAAGACACACAAAAGAAATTTGCATTATAGCCTAGCAAACAGTCAACTTCCTTCGAGATAAATTAATAGGGACTAAAATAAATTTGCATGTTAATCGTAGGACAAGCTGAAATTCAAACGAAAATGTATTTAGCCGAGGTGTGCAAAGTGAGCAATTTTGAAAACTGCCTTGTCAAGAATCATAACCAAAGTGTATATTTTATTAAAGTTTTGTGTACGGTAAAGTCTATACCACGGTCGTAGAAGAACAGGTCTGGACACTCGCCTATCTACCAATGTATTTTGCTTGACCCCCTTGTTGTTTGGCTGTAGTTCGTCAAGTTACCGAGAATGTTGTACTTTTTGGCGCTGCAATCCGGGCGGTCGGTCTCAAGCTCCGCCCACTTTTTTCCAGTGTTTACGTTATAAAGTGAATAAAGATTGCTAAAGCCATGCTTTAGGATTGTGAGCTAGGGAAGTATTTCATAAATTGATAAAAAAAATAGGTTTGATAATTGTTTATCTTTATAATGTAAACACTGGATAAAAGTGGGAGGGAAGTGGGTGGAGATTTAGCCCGACCGCCCTGATTGCAACGTCAAAGACGCACAACACTCTCGGTAACTTGGTGAACTGCAGCCAAACAACAAGGGGGTCAAGTTTCCAGGCGAGTGTCCAGACCTGTTCTTCTACGACCGTGGTTGTGACAACAGAATAAATAGGTGCAAGAGAAGCGACATAGCGTGGTTTGTAGCGAACTCTTTTTATCTTTGGGTTGTCGTAATTTCGGGTCTGTTTACTGTACATGACTGTTTATTTGCACTGAAATTTACTTTCCCTAAAGCAGCTTTCACACGATGCAATTTGCTCATTGCTCATCTCATTGCGTGCAATGAGTTGCGCGATAATTGCACTGAAATCTCTTCGCTCGTTGCATGGTCCCCTTCTACACGACGCAATTTACAATGCAATCGACAACGCAATATAGACACAATCTGCTTCTTTCCCGCCAAACTAATTTGAGATGGATGGATAAGTGCAAGGCAATATGTGCTTTCCTGTTAATGGAAATGTTGTTTGACGAAGAAGAAGAAAATTGCAAATTAAGAAAAAAGCGACGAGTGTGGACAAGAGAATGGATCGCAACGATGTTATTTAATAGTTTTGAGTGCAAGAATACTGAAATTTAAAGATTTTGTAATATTTGCCATTTATTGGTATTTGTAGGCCTATAGCAACGTGTCTGTGGCACTTGGCATCCCCGCCTCCCTTTTTTTCTCCCCGTTTGCCTAGTTGCAACCCTATTCAGATCTGCTATTCTCAGTTTACAAATGTTATACTATGTTTGAATTTCTTCTAAATGTATTTGTACGACGGTACATTCACCAACAATAACACAAATTAGTCACCGAATTTTTTTTACAGGATATGCTTGTTACGATAATTCGCCGACTTTTTATTGTACAATACCGGATATTTCTTATATTCGTCTAGTAAACCTAAAACTTTGACTCGTTCACTCTATTTTGATTTCACTGCTGTGTTTGTTTACATATCAGCACCACAAGCCTGTTCCAGATAGTCAATCATGTTGCTTTATCCACGCAACTTGCGTGGTCTTGCACCAAAATATAGAGCACGTTCTATCCTCTGAAATAGCGTCGTCGCTTGCATTGCACGTAAAATCCCGAGAATTTTGTGTCTGATCTGCAATGCAAGATGGAAAGATTGCATGGTAATTGCGCGTATATTGCGTCGTGTGAAACCTGCTTAATTAAACTCTGATGCGACTGATACGCAAGTAACATGCCGTTTACCATTTAATACTCAGTAAAAATGCAGACGAATTACAGTATCTCTGGTATTAAAAACGTTTATGTAAATTACCGCATCAGATTTCACGTGGTTTTGTTCACTTACTCTACCTTTGCGCCCCTCGAGCTGGTACAATATAAACAATGAAAAAGCTTCCTTATGTCGCATTGATCGCGAGCACTGCTCATTGGAGGCTTCTCACGAGCTTCATGAGCTGCTCGGCTCATAAATGTAGCCTATACGCGCTTTTACGTGCTCTGATTCAAAGTCTGTGTTTTTTATTTGTATTTATTTTATTTTTAAGCCTCAGAGTCTTGAGCTAATCACAGACGTATGGTGTCGCAGTAAGTTTGTTTTGATTAGCACACTTAAATAAGTGACGCTTTTGCAAAATAACCACGAAGCAGAGCTGCATATGTGCACATGAGTCATTGAAACAAACTCTTCGTGAAAATCAAGGGACTCTAGTTATAAGGTTATAGGACAAAAACCCGAGTGCTGAACCCCGTTGTTGGCATGAAACAACGCACACGCTAAGAAAGTACACAGCCCTGTTTTAAGAACTCGAGCGTGTTGCCTACCGCTTCAGGCGGTCCAGACGCTAGTCGGATCAGAGTTCAAGGGATTTGTCACACAAGAATTTAACTCCCTCCCTCTCCGTTCCCCTCCAATAGTTTTCTTTCAAAGCTGCAACAGCTGTAGCGCCAAGGTCCCGTTCCGAAACGAGACGCGGCGAGGAAACCAGTCTGGAGGTGAAAGAGGCTAGCGTAATTTTTCCACGGTGACCTCACCATCCACCCGAGCCCGCCTTATCAAGATGACATTCAGAAAGCTGTCTTGTTCCCTATGTTCGTCTACCGACCACGTTGACTTTACATCACTACAAAGTATTGCCAAGTAAGCTGTCCGCCGCGTTTTTACACCACTTCGTGGGCGATAGCAGCACTTAAACACGAGGACATGCGGATTTTGTGTCGTGAGACCTTTAACGATTTTTTTCACGATTGTTGTAGTATTTAACATTTGCAAACATCACGGCTTGACTCTCACCTACAACAGGATTACCGTGGCGGCGTAGTGACCAGACCAATTGTCTCCCGCCATGACTGTCCGAGTTCGATTCCCAGCTAGATCTCGCCCGATTCTTTACTTGTAGAAATGTATATATATATATATATATATTATGTGTGTGTGTATGTATGTGTGTGTGTGAGTTGTGTGTGTGTCAGTGTATGTGTATATATACACATATATATATGTATATATATGCATATATATATATATATATATATATATATATATATATATATATATATATATATATATATTTGTGTGTTTGTAATAACATGCAAAAAAATGTTTTCACAAAATAACTATAAAATATCTAATAGTATGTAGTAAGACTTTATATCTCGTAGCTCTAAATGAAATGTGAAGTGTATAACGTCCGACCACGTATTATTATTAAGTGTAAAGGCTATTTTACATAATGGTTTGCTGTGGGTGAAACAATAATTGCGTTTACTTTGTAGGGGTGATTTTAATTAAGTGGTAATCTCTTTTACGGGTTGTGTGGACTGTGCGGTGTAACATATAGTTATAGCCAACGGACACTCAAGCCTGGTGCTTGTAAATATCTGTTTACCGTAGAGAGTAGAACACGCCATAATAAATCGCCTAGGTTGGTTTCTTGTACGGTTACATTAACACTCAACCGAAATGAAGCGAGTCGTTAGTCTTGCGCCAGACTTGAGACGACGTAGTAATTACAACGTAACACAAGTTAGCTCTTGTTTAAATTATGCAAGCTCTGTGACCGAGGTTGTTGAGGTGTAACCTTGGTGCGAGTAGGATCCGGGTTCCAATCCCTCACAAATCCTGGATATGTATAGTACTCTCGCTTTTAATTGTCAATCAGAGTCATTTTGACACGTAAGTCCTGATTTTTTTCTCCAATTAGCTAATCTGTGGCGTGAGAAACAGATACACACTCAGAATCTACGTACATATGAGCGTTCCTATTCCATTCTCCCAATTGCGATGAAACTTTGGTGAGTGCGTGAGCTCTCGAAGGTTTCTGACAAAAAAATATATAAAGGGGGGGGGGTTGGGCAAAACGAGGCCGCCCGGTGGGGGAGAGGAGGCAGAACGGGTTACCCTGAAATTTACTGAAAAAAAAAATGTATATTAAAAAATATTTTTAAAACGGCCATTTAAGACCCTTAACAGCATTCTGCGCAGTAAAGAACATTAAAAAAAAATCAATTTTTTTTATGTAAATTAAAAAAAATTGGTTTTGTAACTGTAATATTATTATCAGTATTAATATTATTACTTACATAAAATTTTAAGTGTCAATTTTTTTTATAAAACACATTTTTTATTTGTAAATTTAGTTTGTGAAAAGATATTGATGACAATATTAATTCATATTTTTACGAATTGCTTAAGATAATTTGGAGTGCATAAACTTAAGTTTTGCAGGACTGAAAGAGGTATTAAATTGAAAACCCTGTGTACGAATTCGCGGGCAATAGCTAGTTTATTTAATAATTTTTAAGACGAGATTTTTCACTGATATTTATTATTCAGCAATATCTACTCACGTTCCCTGTTTCTACCAGCATGCTTTGCTTGTTATCATCGGAATTTCAAACACACAAGGATTTTTACGTCAGTAAAATCCTGCAGACATTATTATAGGGGGTTCGGGATAAAGTGAGCACTCAAAAAAGCACTGACAAACGTCTATTTCCAGCCAATTCGTATCTTTCCGCGCTTAATGCCTAACGACCGGAAATGTCTAACCTGTCACGTCACTTGATGTTTGCAAGTGTAAGATAATTTGTGCAGTCAGTAGGTACCTATTAAGTTTTATAAAAAGAAGTTTATTAATTGTATATATATAAGATAATTATATAGATATAAGGTAAATAAGTCGAATTTAGTTGATTTTATTTTAGTATTGTAGCATTTAAATAGGAATATTAACGGAACTACGTACGGCAATTCGCTGCCAACCATACAAGCATTTAGGCAACTTACTATAGTTAATGAGGTTTTTAAATGTTTCTTGCAATGGGAGTTTACAGTTAGAATTTATTGGTTTATGGACATACGCTATTTCTCATGTTTCATTGACCGAACTTGTATTGAAAGACATAGTGACAAAATACAAAAAAAAAAAAAAAAAAAAAAAAAAAAAAAAAAAAAAAAAAAAAAAAAAAAAAAAAAAAAAAAAAAAAAAACACAGAAAACGTAAGAAAAACAATCCCAGAGGAATTCCGCCAGTATTTTTAAACTGTAGTTAATGTTGAATTATGTGCAGTAACGGCTAGTAATTTTTTTCAAAGGTCAAATCTGTAGTGCTCACTTTACCCCGAACGACCTGTAACCTTAATTTAGTGACTACATATATGAGGTTACTACCGGTTTACAACAGGGATATTGTACAAAAACTTCAGCTTTAGCTTGTCACAATTTTATATTTGATCTAGCTAAATTTAAATGGTTTCGTCCTGTCTGCCAAATCGTTGAGGAACATTTCATTGAGCCCTTGATGTTGACCGAGTCCGAAATAGTCATTCGTATTTAAATTTAGCTTCACTGATTGAGTATAAATAACATTACAAAGCCAAATTCACTGCATAATTTTTTAAGGAAAACTATATATTTGACCGTAGAGTTTAGCCAAGATAAGTTTAATATTACATATGAATGGGATGCAGTGTGTATTATTTGGTTTGTTTAGTTCTGTCAATATTCTACCAGTAAAATTAAAGAAAAAAATATTTTGTAATAGGGGCCTAAGTTAACAAAGTGTTGAAATTAATATTTAAGTATAAATATTCTGTTCAATGGCGATAGGATGTTCCATGATTCTGTATAACTTAATTTTTTAATAAGTTTTAAATAAGAGTATAAAGTAACTTTAATGTGGAAAATGCTTGGAGTGCTTGATGCCAGTTTCCATAAATTAATAAAAAAAAAAAGCGTGGTTACGTCCAGCAGAAATAACTAAACTGACTAAAAGTATAAATTAAACCTGACTTAAAAAAAATATTCACTTTATCGTATGTCGCGGTATCGTGGAATACTGTCCAAACTAGCTTACTATTTGTATAGCCCAGTTTAACATTTAGAAGTTAGATATGTACCGCTTACATGATAATTAAGTTAATCATACAAGGAAAATTAAAATTATTAGCAAAGTGAATTTGCTTGCTGTAATGTGTTTTTTCGTCTTATAATTTTTATTCGAGAAGTGTTTACACATGTTCACTTGACGGAAATATGACCGTGCTACTGGCCCGAGATAGCGAGCATCAAGGACAGCTGCACTTCTGTAAGACGGCCTGCTCTAGAAGCGTGTTCTGTGCCGAGTCACGCACTGGTGTCGTGTTTAATAACGGGGCGGCCGCGGGCACGCGCGGCGGCGATTAGAAAGTAGCGGCCTCACGCAGGAGCCAAGACTATCTAGCTGGCCAGCCTCCCCCCCCTCCTCCTCCATGAGCCGAGATGTGGAGAGGGTCGTATGGTCGCCGGTAGAGAAAATTGAGCCCTCGGTGACAGGGCCGTACAGTCGCCGGTAGAAACAAATTGAACTCTCGGTGACAGGGCCGTACAGTCGCCGGTAGAAGCAAATTGAACTCTCGGTGACAGGGTCGTACAGTCTATGGTAGGAACAACTTGAGAATCAGGCGAGATGGTCGTAAAGTCGCTGGTAGAGAAAATTGAGCCGTCGGTTACAGGGTCGTACATACACGGGTAGAGACAACTTGAACCCTCGGTGACACACTAGCTGAGTATTGTGCTATAGGACCGTAAATTAACCTGTTTCCGCTGTTTTCTGGTTTCACGTCAGTTGAAACGTATAAAACTACGATATCAACTAAATAATAATTTTCTTACATTTTTGTAACACATAATTTAACGTTAAATATTCCCATAATTTTTTTTTAACTACCCACTGTTTCCATATTAATTTTAATTTATCCTTATGACATTCTTCTTGATTTTATGAAGAAATGTATCATTTAATTCTTATAAAACGTCTTTTATTTTTACTGGTGTCTTTAACGATCATTATAAGGTGCAGATCAACAGGTTAACAGTATTCACTTAAGAAATTATATTACGTTAAACATTTTAATCTTCGTAAATGTCCTCAGCGACGGAAGTAAACTCGTTTGCGCCCGTGGCAAGAACTTCCCCTGGCAATTACCCCCCCCCCTCCCCCGCCCAACTTTTCTAATCTTCCTGACATATTCCGCTGCCAACCAAACCAAACCCCACCAGTCTTCCCCCGACGACACCTTATACTGCCACCTACGTTTACCAAACTACTGCTAAGATAGTTCATAGACAATTAATTTGAGAATTGTAACATAGTAATAGTGAGGGCCGGCTTTGGTCGAGGGGTCAAACATCTAGCCTGATTTTTTTTTTAACGTGGGAAACGTGGCAGACGTTGCCATTAGCCAGCGGGTTTTCTCGGGTAGCTCCCGTTTCCCCGCCCTTCTCATTCCGCCTTTGCTCCACACTCACTTCACCCTCACCCAACCCGTTCTCCGGGCCGGACGGGCAACAAGCTAGTCGATCAGCCGGCCCAACCTTCACCCTTGCGGGAACACGAAGAGTATTTTCATTTTTAGTATTTTTTTTTTTTTTGGTAGTACTAGTGAGATGGTTAATAGTAAACTTTAAAATACCTGTCCGTTTAGCGCCCCCTTTCCCTGGCCCCTGGGGAACAAGCCCAGTCTGTCCCCTCCCCGCCTGACCCCTAGTTACGTCTCGTGATTGTCATAGCTAATTTTGGTGAATAATGTTGCATCGTTTTACGTTTTCATCACAATAATTTTCGGTAAAATATTATAAGGTAAATATATCAAATAGTTGTTGACACTTGAACGCCGTCATTATCGATCTAGTTTCAGTGCTGCATGGATGACAACACTTCGCAGCTGAACTGAGCAGTTAACCTTGCGCGTTGAGAGTCCTAGGCGCCCAACTATTGGCCGCCGCGCCAATCTAGTGAACATAGCATTTTTCTTGCAAATGTTTATATCGTCTCGGTGAATGTATTTTGCACGTGCTAGGCCTGGGAGGAAGCGTTATAAGATTCCGCTATACTTGGTTTTCAAGTCGTAATATTTGTTTTAGAGTACAAATAAAAAAATGTTTGCTTGTAGAACCAATTTTATGTGCGTGTTCCTTAAAATGTATGCGCTCAATTTGCTGTCTGCGATAAATTCAATTTGTAAACAGTGATAAAAAAAATATTACACTGATTTTTAACACTATTTAATAACTGAATTTAACACGTAATGCAAATTTAGCACGTAACGTCGAAGCCCATATACATTAAATCGGTTCTACAAGCAAACATTTTTGATGTACATTCTGAAACAAGTATTACAACTTGGAAACCAAGAATTTGTACGTCAGGGGTACAGTGGAATTTTAGGAGCAGTACACCACGGGAACCATGCCTCTCTTTAGCCTCTAGGCGCAAGTCACTGAGGCTGTGGTACATAATTCAACGCTAAAAGCATTGATCTATAACTGTAGGTTTCTCGAAGACAATTTGCGAAAATTAAACAATAGCAATCCTGGACAATAGTTTTAGCCAACGTTTCAAACAAAATTATTTCCAGTGTTACCAACTTCTGAGGCACAATCTCTGACGCTGGAACCTCGTGCATTTATCAGCGGCGCAAGAGATCACGCCGTAACGAATTAGTAATTCTTGATAAATATTCACTCATAAAGTTGGAAAATACCATTATCTGGGATTGTCATTGAGTATTTTATCTATATTGGCTTCGAGAAAAGCGTAGAAATAAATTGATTTATTCAGCGTTTATTTATCTACCACGCACTCTTAAGGGCGCAGCTACCTCTATTTTCATCACCATGTTTTTATTTTTATATTTGTACCAGTTATTTTTTTTCTTGTTTTAGACACAAAATGTGACTAAATTTTCTCTTATAAATTTTTTTTATCTTGCATTTTTTTTTGCGTAATTGCTCGTTAAAGCAAAAATTCGCATGGTTCCGTTTTAACACTAAAACCAACTCACTTAACAAACTGGAAAAAAATTCACAGTGAATAACGATATGATAGACTACAAATTCAGCTATGTTAAATCACAAAACAAAATATTTTTGTATTAAAAAATATATTGAATTTTTCAAATTTTTTATTTTAAATTTTAGCATTTTTATTTAAATACAAACAAATTTTATTCTTTGTTTTTGTGGACGTGACATTGTAGCCTGCGATGTCTTTATCCACTGTGAATTTTTTTTTTTCAGTTTGGTAGGCTATGTCAGTTGGTTTTTGTGTAGTCCTTAAAACTGAAACATGAAAATTTTTCTTTAGCTAGACATTATGCGAAATTTATGACAGATAAAATAATTTCATAAGAGCCAAATTTAGTCACATTTTGTGTCTAAAATAAGAAAATAATATCTGGTACAAATAAAAAAAACATTGTGATGAAAATAGCGGTAGACTGCGCCCTTAAAGACGAGTACTCTGTTGAGAGAGTACTCTTTCGCAAAACAATAGAGAGCTCGTGTTTGCTCTCTTGTGCTCTCGCTCTCTCCAGTTGGGACGATGATGTCTCGTATTTGTAGACAAACGATCGAAAAGTTACAAGTGCGTAAATTTTATTAATGCACGTTATAAACACATTAAATGAATTTGTGGACAAATCAAATAATATTTTTTTTTACCTACCGGCGTCGTATTTCTAGCGATGAATAGCTGTTCATAGGCGATGACCAAATGTTTGATATTGTGTATTTAAATGCATTTAAGGGCCAAAAATGTGAACTTATTTTCTCGCCTTGAGTAACTGTTCACTGGAAGTAGTTATGTATAAACATTGAATTATTTGCAATACATGACGCACGTTTCTTCAATAACCTCAAACTATAGCTGTTTTATAAATATGGTGCCAGAGAGCACGAGAGAGCAAGAGCGAGTATACAACTTCGTTTTATCGCTCTTTCGTACTCTCGGGGAACAATCGAGACAGGCACAGAGTGCTCTCTCTAACGTAGTTGTGACGTATATTCGCGAGAGCTAGAGCACGAAAGAGCACTCGTCGGGTGCTTTCAGTTGTGAAACCATATTTTAATGACGTATTTTTTTATAGACAAATGTGTATTTATTCAATTCTCGTATACATTTAAAAGATACTGCGCTGAGCTTTTCATTCTTATGAGATGTTGCGAAAACTCCCATCTCCGCCATTTTCTGCTGCGAGAATATTTACTTGTTTAATATTAGTGGAGAACCGTAAGGGCGTTCAAGAAGGGAACACTTGTAATTTTATATTTGTATAAAATTATGTTAGTTTTGTAGACGATACTTAGAAGTACATTTTCCTCTTCCAAAAATAATTAGTCCAGTCAGTTTTTTTTTTTTTTTTTCATTGTGGCATTTCAAAGTCAAAATTTGCACATTTTTACTTCATACACCTCCTAAAAATCAATCAACATAATGAAACGAAATAACTCGCAGTAAAGTACATTTCGCGGGCTAGAGCTTTAAGTGTATAAAAACCCATTCAAACGTTTTGTATTTTCAAAAATATGTGAAGTTTTGCATTTTGTTGTTGTTTTAAGAATTTTATTTCGTTTTGGGTGTTTATTCACTCATAGCTCTAGCCCTTGACATGTACTTAACTGTGAATTATCTCGTTTCATTATGTTGATTGATTTTTGGAGGTGTATGAAGTAAAAATGTGCAAAATTTGGCTTTGAAATGCCATTATCAAAAAAAAAATGGCTGAGTTAATTATTTTTGTAAGAGGAAAATGTACTTAGAAGTAACGTCTACAAAACTAACATAATTTTATACAAATGTAAAATTATAAGTTTTCCCTTCTTGAACGTCCTTAAATGTGAATGCACAAAAATGTGTAGCCTAACGTTTTTTGAATGCTATTCTTGAGCAGAAAAGACTCGTGCCAAATTAAGCAGTTTTTTAATATACTTCTATCTGCCTTAGTTCTTCACGAAATTTGCCAGGCAACGGTCAGGCCACGGTCGTAGAAGAACAGGTCTGGTCACTCGCCTATAAACTTGACCCCTTTGTTGTTTGGCTGCAGTTCACCAAGTTACCGATATTGCTATACGTTTTTGGCGCTGCAGTTAGGGCGGTCGAGCTCAAACTCCGCCCACTTCCCTCCCACTGAGGTAAACAATTTATCAGAACGTATTTTTTTTATCAATGTATGAAATACTTCCTTCGCTCACAATTTAAAATCATGGCTCCAGATATCTTTATTTACTTTATAGTGTTAACAACGGAAAAATGTGGGCTGAGTTTGAGTGCGACCGCCCGGATTACAGCGCCAAAAAGTACAACATTTTCGGTAACTTGACGAACTACAGCCAAACAACAAGGGGGTCAAACAAAATACATTGGTAGATAGGCGAGTGTCCAGACCTGTTCTTCTACGACCGTGGGTCAGGCGACCACCTTAGTCCATCGCCATCTTGGATTTATTTAATTTGTTCTATAACTTATTTATATTTGTACATTTTGCCGTGAAAAGGCGTATTGTTTGTTTTATCGGTGTTTTATTAACACAACGTTAATATAATCTTATAACTAACCTGTCTTCTGTGATTTACGAAAATAGTTTTATCATAATTCTATTTCTTTGATCTCACAAGGAAAACTAATGAAAACATGTCAATTTCAAACTTTTAAATCAAGTCATTTTCTAAACTATGCCGCAAGGAAATGTATAAAAATAATGTGAATAAAGGTTGTAGGATATAGTAATTTAATTCAAGATGACAGAATAATGTCTTTCAATGTTTCTTGCAGTGGGATGGAATAACGTACTGTACTGTTGTAGACATACGCCATTGCGATATATGTCGTCCCAGAAAAATAATAAGAGACTAAGAAAAAACAGACGAAAAATGTAGAAAAAAAATTGAGAAAACAAGCCTAATTTGGCTATATGGGTGTGTTGTTGATTACAGCCAAACTAGGCTTGTATTCTAATTTTTTCTTTTTCAGTTTTTGCCTAAGTCTCATACTAAGATTTCTGGGACGACATAATATTGCAACGGCGTATGTACACAAAACATTCAGTACGTCATGACAGGGTATGTTGCACATTCACTGTAAAAACTCTTTCGTTGCTACAACAAAATGTTTGTTTAAATATAAGGCACTGCGAAGTTATTTTTCCGCAAGGAAACTTTTTGTTTAAAAGTTAAAGCAATGGTAACTAAAACTGTGTTATTAAGATAGTTTATTTGAACTCTTTCTGCCGAAGATAGTTGTGGTATTTTTTTAACACAAGCTTTATGTTGAAATAATTATTATCTTTGCGACGAAGAAACTTATATTATTATTTAAAGACAAAATATGACACAAAACATAAGTTTTCCACACTTGTTTTGCAGTAAGGCAAGATTTCTTTACCGGTAGCTTAATAACTTTGCGGCAGTTACTTTGCAGTGGCTTATATCTAAACAAATTTTTGTTATGGCAACGAAAGTGTTTTTACTGTGTAAAGTTAGCAGTTTGTGCGTTTTGAGCTGCAGATCGTAGTCTAGTTTTTGTAGGATTGACGCAGAGGCCACCGTGCAGTGTTCGTGTACGTACAAGGAGCTGACTGATTTATTTGCTCCCCCAGTTGGTCTACCGCGACGTTGAACGAACTGAAATTAAGTTGGGCGCGTGCCAGCGGCTGAGCAGCCGGCCACTTAAATTTTTATCACAGACCGATCGCGCTCGCAATTCATCTTTAACGCACACTTCTTTTTTTTTAACTAGCTCTATTTACCTCTATCGCTCGAGGTCGCTTGCGAGTCGACCTTCGGTCTTTGGAAGCCTATTCTTGAGCCACGGGTACGGCACGCTTATTTAACGTTAGATAATTGTGTGCCTTCAGGCATTAGTCGTGAGTCGATGATGAATGTTAGCCCCAAGGACTGTCGGGAAGAAGCTGTATTGTGTGTACGTTTGAATTACTGCTCTAGCAATGGAGAATTGACTCAGGCCTATTGAACATTTGTACCGTAAAGTATCAAAGTTTTTGTGTGGAGTGACAAATCATGTGTGACGTTGGTAAGTTGGGAGTTTGAAGGAAGTCATTCCCTCGGTCCACTCCCTGTCCAATGGACTTGAGCAATTAGTTTCGAATGTTCATGCGTCTTGAAACAGAAGTAAACGAAAAACTAGAAGGAAGAAGGATGCAGAAAGATGCTAAGAAACTGAATGGGTTAAAATTGTTTTAATTGGGGTTGAATGAACGCGAAGCCGGTTGTAAAACAAGTGGTTGTTTTGCGGTCTTCTGTGCCTTGCCGAGATGTAACATACTAACCTAAGTGATCAAAGCTTAAATAATAATGTCTTATGAACAACGCTAGATACATGTAAACCTTGTGCGAGACGTTAATTTCGGACTGAACGTCGTACGAAAATTTCTGGTGCAAAGTGGATTTTGTATGACGTAAACATTTTTTAATATGCAACGTAAGAGGACAGTGGAAATTACACAGGGACTCATAGAAAATACTGTAACAAACACATATTTTCCCCAACGAAGGTTATCGAGCGTCAACACAGTCAATTGTCAATGAGTTAAGCCACTGATTTTTTGTGAAAATAATTTTTGGACCGAATTGTTTGAATGCCTCAGGTGCATGCCTGCATCAACGCTTCATGGTTATCAGCAGTGGGTATTTGTGCAAGAGTTATTTCTCAATCGGCTGTGCCAATCGCAATCAGGTTACTGCGACACTACACGTCTGCGATTAGCGGGTATAAACCCAAGACGTCGAGTGTTAAAATCATCCCACCTCTGGCAACGAATTAGAGGCCGCGGTGGTCGAAAAGTTAAGACCTCTCGACTCCCACCAAGGTGATCCGGGTTCGATTCCCGGCGTGCTCGGTCACCGGATTTTCACACGTGGGAATTGCGCTGGATGATGCCGCTGGTCGGCGGGTTTTCTCGGGGGTCTCCGGTTTCCCCCGCCCCTTCATTTCGGCGCCGCTCCAAACTCACTTGATGTCGCCTCTCACTAAAATCTCTTCACTTCAGCTCTTCACTGACTCCGAAGCAGAGCTGCAGATAAGCCAATGAAACTAGTTCGTGAAAAATTCTTTTTCCGAAAAATCATGGGCTCCATCAATGAGAGAACATGCTGCAAATTGTTTGTTTCCTAAGACCCCGCCGGGAACCGAATTCGGATCGCCTTGGTGGGAGGCAAGTGGTCTGACCACTCGGCCACCACAACCCCTTAGTAGAAGTAGTAGTTTTCTCTACTACTGCTAAAAATACTACTACAACCACCACCACCAGTACTAGGCCTACTATCACTACCACTACCACGACTGACTACTACTACTACTACTACTAATTCTAATTCTACCACTTCTACTATTTCTTCCACTACTAACACCACTTGTACTACTACTTCTACTACCACTCCCACTACTACCACTACCATCACTACTACCACTACTACCACTACCACTACCGCTATTCAGTAAAATCACTCCTTAACCCATTTTTCCAGTTGCAAGAAAATTTACTGTGCCATATCATGGAATTACTGAATGTAAACTGTTCTGCTTACAGTTGCGATAAGACTAGCCGCTGTCGTGAAAACAGCACGCCGTCGCCATCTCAGTGACTGGCGCCTAGCGCCGTTGTGTATTTTTGCTCACCAAGTGTCGCCCTTATCGTTTCTCTTGCTCCCGGCCACTTGACAAGTGTAAATACTTTCGGTAGGCGACCGACCTTAGGTCACGGTCTCTAAACTAAGTTGGTTTAGTGAATATTATTTTTTTACATTTTAAAAGACAGCTGAAATATCGTAAAACCACCACATAGGCGTGATAAAATTTTTTTTTTCACTGTACACCTTAAATGTTTCTTTATTCAAAACAGAACAAAACATAATTGTTAAATGAAAATTATCTAATGCGATGATTAGTCAAAATAGTTTTATTGGATTTAGGTTACATGCCAAAACAATTTCAGCACATATATATGCTGGTTCTGCGATTCTCATTTATTTTATGTTTAGAAAATAAAAATGTTTGTAAAAGTAGGATAATTTAATAAGTTGACAACTGTTAGCTTAAAATCAGAACCTACTAAGTGCTTTAAGTGCGTTTCAGTGTGCTCATAAATACATTATTATTGTTATTATTATTATATCGAAATTATTCCACACGTGATCATTGTGCCAACGTGCTAAAATAAAACACACTTCGGAGGAGGGAAGGTCATTGTTAAGACACCATGCCCATCAAAACACTGTTACGAATTCCTCCAACATATCTAAAACGGTCTTTTAAGACTGCCGTACTACAAAATGAACTAACCGGATGTAAGTGAAACTCAGATATAAATGTACTTTGAACCTTACTACAGACTTCTGCCAGTAGCATTATATGGTCGCTGCTTGAAGTGTCTTAGTACAAATGGATCGGCGGCAGTCTTGAATGCTAGTTAAGCGCTCGGCACGTTGTGGCGATGCGACACTTTATTCGCGCTTCCAGATCGCCCTTATAGCTCCGTTGCTTCTAAACGCGCATGGTAGGCGGCGCCCTTAAGAAAAATTTTCAGGGTTCGCGTGGACGAATTTTTCGTGCGCCATGGAGAACAGAGATTGGTTTGGCCGGGCAGGAATTATAATTCTAATCCAAGTCTTTCGACGAATTAACCAGTACGCCACGGAGTTCGGTCCAAAGACGTTATAAAAGAACTAGACTATTACGCTGTTCTTTTGTTACATGACCAAATTGAACGCTGACATATTGCAGCCAGAGATAGTGAATTGTAAACTCTAGAGAGTTGGGGGGGGGGGGGAGTAATGATTTCAACGAAAATAACTTTGGTATAGGCTGTTCACTATAGTCTGAGCACTTAACAGAACTTATGATAAGTAAGAAATTTGTTTTATTGGGCCCGTAGATGTTAACTTTTGAGAGTGTTGAAACATTTACAAAACATTTTGTTGTATGGAAGTTTCCATATTAAAAATAGTTAAGTTGGCTGAAAAGCAACTGATAGAAAACTTTAAGCAGTTTTAACGTTATCGTGAACGACCTGCATAGGACAGTGCATGTTTTGGACTGCAATATGGTGCCGTTCAATTTAATCAGACATATAGATAGACAGTGAGAATTGGTCTTGAACCCCTTGGTTCGGCCAGAAGTGTTGGACGAGCTCTGGAGCCAGATCCACAGCTCAAGGTCCCGAGTGTCGGCAACCTGTCGCACGGCGCAGGTCGAGGCATCGCAGGGACCACCTCGCCTCCTTGTATTGTATGGTAATTATGCCGACACAGCTCCGTCCCGCGGGCGGACAATGGAGACAGCTCCACGGACGACCGCTCCGCCCCTCTCTTCCCCCACCCTCTTCCTGACCTCGTCCCTTAATTCCAGATTAATTCCTCCCCGGGGATCTGGTCGATTAAACAATTTGTCTCGGCGCTCGCGTGTCCCGCTACTTGTAATAAGCTCGCGCTACAGCCACGAGATTGTAAACCCACCCTCCATCAACCTTCTTAACAAATTACTTTGTTTTTATCCGTCCAGTGATTTATCTGCCGCATGTCGTGACTTACAGCTAGAGACAGTGGGAAACTGCGAGTCTTAGGAATGAAGCATCGTGCGCCTTGTCTAGATAGGACAATGGTTATATGTAGGAGACTGGAAAATTTCGCGAATTCAATGACCTGCAGGCTAGAATCCATTGTACTATGCATACTCGAGCTCCGACTATTTGTCCACTACCTGCTACTCAGTGGAACAGCAGACAATGAACTAATATACGAGGCTTGTGTATGTATAGTACAATGGATTCTAGCCTAAGGGTAATTGAATTTGCGATATTTTCCAGTCCCTAGGTATAGCACGGCTCATGGGCGTCATTTCAGGTTTTTCTTGGGGGGTTGGGGGCAAGATTTTTTTGGCGACAGTGACCTTGTTGCATCTTTTTTAATAAGTATGTATAAATGAGAAACTTTAATAATAAAACTTAGGCTTTATGTACTTGCGTTAGTATTATTTAAATAACAAAATACACAAAAATATTATATTTTTTTCTTTCCTTCTAAATCCAGGGGGCATTTGCCCCCCCCCCCCCTTGCCGAACACTAGATGACGCTCCTGGGCCACGGCTTGGAATTTTCAAGACAGTATTGTCATACCACAGGCAGGCAGATTATCGTCTGTGTTGTATCCGCTGTGTTGTCTTGTCTACAGCCATTTCTGGGGGCTGCGGTGGCCGAATGGTGAGACCAATCGCCTCCCACCAAGGAGATCCGGGTTAGATTACCTTCGGGGTTAGTCCCCGGATTTTCGTGTGTGAGAATCGTGCCGGACGATGTCGTTGGTCGGCGGGTTTTCTCGAGGATTTCCCGTTTACCCCGTATCTTCATTCCAGTGCTGCTCCATACCACTGCTTCGTGTTTGTTGGCAGCGTGTCTTTGTATAGAGGCGTCATTTATTTGACTGAGCCAATCAGAACAAGGTTTTACTGCGATGCCACACGTTTGTAATTAGCAGGTAAAACCCTACGACGCTGAGAGTTAGAAACATCCTATCACTGACCACAAAGCACAGCTGAAGGTGTACACATAAGACATTGAAGTAATTTGTTGCAAGAATATTTTTGCGGAAACATGTCCCAATCCATAACCTAAAACTTTTGAGAAGAAAAAGACCCTTTATCGAGTTGATCACTTTCTCTACATATTTACATACGTTCTGTAACAATCCAAACATTAAAAGAAATATCTGTGTGCGTGTGAAGAATGTGTTGCCACTTATTGAGGGAACGTTAATAAACTAAAATCCTCACCTCCTGTATTTGACAGCCTTGCAAAAAGTGATAACTTGGTTAATAAAGATGATAATTCAGATTCTTACGCCAATGAAAATTTTACATACCTTCGTCTGAGTTTCTATGCTTTCGTGGTGTATATGATGATCTTTCCAATAACTTAAAGATGTGTACTACTATCTCAGATTTGGTGTTTCTTGAAGTTAACGTGGTTTTATTAAGGCCTTGTCACACAGACAAATTGTTATTTCCAACTGTATTTTACAATTAATTTGGAAGACGAATGTTTGAAGAAATGTAGTCATCGAAATTTTCCGTCAAATAAAGTTGGCCTGTTAGTGTCAAATATGTTTGGAGACCTGTCGTAACCTTTATGTTTGGTTATGTTTTAGAATAAATGTAAAATTGTGATTCTCATTATTTCAATTTTAGAGCATTCAGTGTGTAAATTATGGAAAATAAATTGATTAGCAGAAAACTTCAAGAAAGAACAAACTCTTTCTGCAATATTTCGTATAGTAATTTATTATATTTTTATTAGTACATTTATTTATTTCATTCAGGAATGCACGAACTCAGTAGACCTACATTTCAATTATTAGTACGATACATTTAAAGTAAACCGCACTAACAACTCATCGATTAAATTAAATTACATTGAATTGCTTTGTCTTTATCTGAAACTACAGTAATATTTTCGGTCCAACTCAACATGGTGCACGAATGAGGGTTATTATATTTCAGTTTACAAAGTCCATCCAGCATCCAAGAAAGTTTTGAACTTGTCCAATTCGCAAATATTTGATGAAAACGAAAGTTATCGAACTTCCTCCAACAATTATGGCCGCGATAGTGATGTTTTTATGACTCATTACCATCCAACATTATTTGAACAACTTTATTTTAAGTACTTGGAAGTAAAAATTGGCAGTGTGACTGGGCCTTTACAATTGAATGTTCAAATGGTTGATCCAGTGGGGAAAATTCAGCTATCGATTTGGTAGTGTGGTCTTAGTTTCATTTCTGTCACCGTCCACTGAATATTACGCCGGATGATTCCTTCAATTTTCACGTAACTCAATAAATATTTTAGTTTATATTTAAATTATTGGAATTCATAATAATTAGTTCTATTTGCAACAAGAATGAGTAGGTTATTGTTAGTGACCTAAAAAATTCGCGTTTTCTTTTGGCCCCAAGCTATATTTCCAGCAACTGTAACTTCGTGCCTCTTTCACAGTTGAATAGGTCATTTGAGAAACAACATAAGTCAATTTTCTGCCAAAATGAGTTATGGGTAGTATAACTTTCTACAGAGGTAAACACACATTGTACTATTGAAACCACATAAGTCAGTCGTTACTTGTGTGTACAGCAAGGCGCAGAACTGCGAGTTCATTTAAGAAACACCATAAGTCACAGACTTATGTCCTTTCTCTAGCATACTCATATCACCTGCACATATTTTTTAATGGATGCGGAGCACAAAATAAATATCACACACTCTTACGGTTGTCAAATTCCCTTGTCTCAACAGGAATGTTTAAAACTGTACATCAATACTTCCCGATGAGAGGGCATTCCTTCCTCCCGTGTGATAGGATTTTGCAGTGGTGAAGAGGACACTGAAAGGACATGATAGAATTTACACCTTGAAAGAATTGGCTGCATTGACCCCGTCATCCGCTGATAATAATCACTTTCTTGTTGTGTTGCCTAGTTCAGAAGATATTATCGGTTTCAAAGACTGGGGTAATAGAAACTACAGAAGAAACATTCCGTTGAAAGAAACTCATGGCAGGGATGTGGCGAGTGAAGAGAAAGTATCCCGGAAAATTGCGAACTTTATGCATTTCACCCACTCCAGCAACCACAAAGGTACAGTTACCACCAGAGACTTCATTGATGGCCTTATTCATCACACCTTCCAAATTGCCCACAAGTGCAATACACCTGTTGAACTTCCAGTAACCAAGGCATACCCCAATGGTCGTCTCCCCATAAATGAGAAAAAAAAAAATAGCTGACCTACATAAATTTCAACCATTTTTACCAGACGCATATGATATCCAGGTATTTTACAATGAGGCGTTCGCTTGGCCAACTATTCGAACAAACTTTGTGTTGCACTGAAAAAAAAACAGATGTTATTATAAGACCAGAAGAACATTACTTGCAAGTCTTACAAAGGGATGTGTGCTTGGACAAACACTGTTTTTTTAAGTGTATTGTGGAACATGATGTAATAGACTATAGAAATATGTGTTATTTTCACATTTTGTAGCAATTTACATTATGCAAATTGTTTCTTGTGGGACATAATCTATATATATAAAAATGAAAGGTGACTGATTGACTGACTGACTGACTGACTGACTGACATATCAAACTGCAGCCCAAACCACTGGACCTAGAATCGTGAAATTTTTTGTGGGGGTTCCCTTCAGGTCGTAGGCGAGCACTAAGAAGGGATTTTTCGAATTTCGACCTCTAAGGGGGTGAAAAGGGGAGAAATGTGTTTCCGAAGAAACGTCGATAGAGCTCGAACCCGACGGCCTATCATCGTGATTTTTACTTTAATAGGACACTCGTAAAAATGCATATTAGCCAATTTAAGGATTTTTCGAAGTTCAACTTTTAAGGGGCTGAAAAGACGTTAAATGTGTTTCCAATCAACTATTGATATATATCGAACCCTTCGGGATAGAG
>PNEQ01048438.1:28187-49088 GCA_003012365.1 Medauroidea extradentata | reverse complement strand
AGTCAACCATTCTTTAAACTTGACAACGACGAATGCAGAGAAAATAAGAACGACTGTGTATTTGATAAAACGGGAAGGTAATTATGATATGTGTAATACTGTTATTGCAATAGCGATAGTAAAATTAGCCTTTATTTATATGGGGTTAATGCGGGCTGCATACATGCGCCTGAAACACTGACACGGCCTCTTAAGGCAATGGTACATAATTATCTTCACCAAAAATCAGTGACGCAATGCTGTTTGTCATAGAATGTTAATTAAAGAGTACTGTGTATTGGTTTAGAATTCCCGTGTTTGACGTGCGGGAACAGCCGAGCGATAAGAGCCAGAGTACCACTCTTGACGATAGGCACACGGTCTATATTCGCAGCGCGCTAAACTAACGTGTAATGTTTTGATAGAACTCTTCTTCCTATGTGACTTTAAGCGGTGACCATTAAATTTTATGTTTTGCATAGTATGAAGTAAAGACCAATGCACGCACCTCATTTTGCAATTGACGGATTCAGGGCGCATTTGCAGAGTTACAGCGGTCTAAAAAAAAAAAACAGTTTTTAGCCATTTACAGAGGCCCAAACATCATGTTACTGACAAGCATACTGAATTTTAAAAAAGTTGAATACGTAGTTTCACGTGGGTGTTCTTTTCATAGATAACAACAATAAGAACAAGTTCGTCGGTTTTGCGTAAAAAAGGATTGGGGTGACTCGCCACAACACCGTCAAACGGGTAAGTACACAGTCCTCTTAAAAGCGATGTCTCGACTGGCCCATTGACGATGTTGTATCGTGTCACGCGTATTTTTTTTTTTTTTACGAAACCACTTAAATTATTTACATTACGTTTATCTACGAAAAGAACACACGTTTGAAATTAGTCCTCTATGTTTTTAAAACTTCAGCACGCTTGTTACAAGCATGGTTTTTATGGCTTTTTCTTATATGGGTGTAACTCCGAAAGTAACACCTGAATTCGTGAAGTACAACACGAAAGGCTTGTGCTGACCTTTACTTTATACTGTCTAAAACAAATTTGTAGGGTTTTAAAGTCCCGTGGGAAAAAGCCCACAACTAAAGCTTTACACGTCAGTGTGACGCCAATGGGCGTATGTGGAATAGTTCGTAAAGAAACGTATTTACGAACACTGCAGCGCGTTTCAAGCGCGTGGTAGGCGAATTCCTTGAGTGCGTGGATACACGCTGACAACATACATTGATTTCTACGTTTTTTTCGAAGGCAATGTGGATAAAATACTCAATGACAATCCTAGATAACGGTATCCGCCAACTTTATGAGTAAATATTTATCCAGAATTACCAATTCGTTACACGTGATCTCTTGTTCCGCAGTTAAATCCACGAGGTTCCGGCGTCAGAGATTGTGCCTCAGAAGTTCGTAACACTGGAAACAATTTTGTTTAAAACGTTGGCTAAAACTATTGTCTAGGATTGCTATTGTTTAATATTTGCAAATTGGCTTCAAGAAACCTACTGTTATAAATTAATGCTTTAAGTGTTGAATTAATATTTATGCTGCTTTTGCGAGTTTTATTTTTTAAATCCTGAAAGGAAACATATGGCGAAACCGTTACATAGAAATGTTGGAAATTGTTTGTGCTATGTAGCCAATTTTTTTTTAATAAGTTTCCATAATTTTGGCTGATTATCGACTTAATTACATTTCCTTAAAGTCAATAATTAGCTAAAATTATTAAATAAAAAAATAATTATTTGGTTACCTAGTACAAATAATTTCAAACGGTTCCATGTAACGGTTTTGCGATATCTGTTGCTTGTAAGGAAAAATAAAACTTCCTAAAAAGCATACATAGTAGCCCGTGATATTAACGTTCAAAGTGTCATTGCCTTGTTTGAGGGTAAGGGGATGGGAGGTGTGAGAGTTATGTATGCGGCTGGTTTTGCTTCTGTACGGTGGCGGGTTCTAGGAGCCGGAGCTCGTCACGTCAGCGAGAGAACGCGCGGACGTCACGTCACCTCGACGCGCGCCTCAGTAAATATGTTATGACGCTCTCACCGGAGATTGCATTTATCCAGCGCGCGCGTCTTTTTTTCTTTCTTCTTCCACACCCTCCCCCCTCCCTTCGCAAAAGTTTTAATATCCTGCGGGCCGTCGCCATAAATCCAGGCCGCAGGTCCGGGTGCTCCTGATGTGTGGTGGTACGTCGGAGGCCGGGGGGTGGGAGGTAGTTGGGATGGAAGGATTCTCCTAGCTGGCCGCCTCCCGTATTTTATTCTCGCCTCTTCGCAGTATCTCTTTCCGAACCTTCCCCCTCCCCCCTCACCGAGCCAAGCGTGTCTGGGACGTACCTCTCGCAGGCGGGCCTGATCGATAATCTGGCAGGACTCTGGATTTACTGTAATTACGCCAGTCTCGCCCCATTATACGCGCTATCTCTGCGGGCCGTCTTAATAAACTGGGCCGAAGTTGCGTTGCTCTGTTGCCATTCCTTTCCCAGCCTTCCCTCTCCCCCCCTCTCTCTTTCCTTGTGGCGTCATTCACATCTACTGAACGCGTTTCCATTGAGTTCTGTCTAAAGACCTGTAAAATTCGCGTTTTCTTTTAGGAGCAAACTATAATTCCAGCAACTATAGGTGTGTATCACGTTCACAATTGGCCGTTGACTTACTCGATACTTCCTAGAAGTAGTTGAGCCAGTATTTGTCACATGAAACTTCTAAATGTGAATCACCTCAGTTTTTCAACGCCTTTTTTAATTTTTATATTTGTACCAGATATTTATTTTCTTATTTTAAACATAAATTGTGATTCTTCCTCTTAGGAAATTTTCGTATATCTCATAGTTCTTGCGTAATGAGTCGTAAACGTCAAAATTTGCACTTTACGGTTTTAAGTACGCCACATGTACCAACTGACATAACAAATCGAAAAAATTCACCGTGTATAACAATGTTGTAGGCTATGATTTGACATATAAAACACTGAATTTTGAATTGAAAATTTAAAAAGTGTCAAACTTTTTTTTAAATACCAATATATATATATTTTTTATGTGTCAAATCATAGCCTACAACATTGAAGATAAGAAAAGAAATATCTGGTACGAATATAAAAATAAATAAAGACGTTGAAAACTGAGGTAAACCGCGCCCTTGACGAGCACTGGAACGGCCTTATGTAGCCGTCTACCCAGACCGCTGTGCTACGCCAGATAAAGTTCATTCGGAAACTACAAAACTTGCGGAAGGACTCATTTCAGGTTCTTCGCCAGTCTTGAAATATTTTTTTTTGGCCGGAAATAGCAAAATTCGATATCTGTTTTTATGTTCGTCTGTGGTATAAACATCTTGGTGTGGAAATTACATGAATGGGCGTGTGATGTAGACGTTTAGAAAATTTCGTTAAACTGCGTATACTCCGTTCACTCTAAGTTGAGTTTTAGGATAAACAATGCAAATTATTAACAAACATGTCCATTGGCTGCCGACCGCCGTGCACCGTGATCTTGCATAAGAAATAGTTCTTTGTTATCTGTCGTGTACATATAAATTTACTACTCCATCACTTAATAAGAGAGTTTTATCAACAAATATCTGAAATATACAGACGTTGCAAACACAATCTACGACGCTATATGTTTATTACTATAATTATGGTTAGCGGACGACACATCCGTACAGTTGATTCACGAGTTATTTAACGACTGACGTACTGTTGAACGTACGAGTTTCTTGGTACACTTGCCAGTATTTAGAGATGTACGATACTCTGAAAATACCACAAGTTTAGTTCAGTAATAATAACCACGGTAAAAATAAGTCAGAAATATCACAATCAAATGTGTTATATTTTTTTAAAAGTATTTTTGGACATTAATGCGTCAATGTTGTGACTACTGGGAATGGTTTCTCCGCGTATCCATTTTCCGTTCCAGTTCGTCCGAACCAAAATTCCTTGATCTGTTTCGTTCCGTTCCCGCGTCTGTTTATGTTTACATCGCATTCGGGTTAGGTTATGTGACGCTGGACGTGAACAGTGAAAATGTGTTGCATGGTTTACGAAACGTGGATATGTCTTCATTACTAAACAAACTGCGGTTATGTTTATTAGGCAAGAATAAAAATCTCGCATAACATTCTTTACAATAAAAAAAATAACGAATATGTGTCGTGAATTATCGACAGAGTGTTTGGTGATTTATAAAATGTAATTTTACCAAAACGAAGTACAAAATTATCCAGGAGGGTTTTAACGTAAGTTCAATCACATTTTGTTGACAACTTTTTTCTGCATGTAGTACCAAATTTTCGTTACGGTAGTACCAGAATATTTGAATACAATCGTTAGTCATGGCTTGATAATTACAATTAAATTTTGAAATATACGGTAACTGCACGTGATCTCAATATTTTTATCAAGTTTTTGTGTAATTTTTGTTTTCGTGTGTCGATAACACGTACAAAATTTTCACGCAGTATTGTTTTAATATATAGGGCGTTGTTGTTTCGTATGATGCCGACTGTACACAGTTTTGTCGGTTGGAAATAGTACGTCGGCGCGCTGCACAAATTGAGCCAATTAGAAGCTAGCGAAGTGCAATAATATTACGTTATTTGTTTACTTCAGAACTCAACTTAGAGTGAACGGAGAATAGTAAAAAGAATTTTCAGCAAATCTCTGTGACGCTCTTACAATGTCTGCTAGCATAATTTATAAAATAATAATATGAAAAAAAAACAGCGTAAATGAGAACCCCTGGACTTAACAGTCCACTATTGTTTTAAAAACTTTCATGACCTTTTTCCTAGTAGCAGATAATATTTTATAGTTAATTTTGAATTACAACCGGTAGCCGTGAAGGTCTTGACATTCTGCATGGTAATGAACCCTCGTGTACATTGATAATAAGACCGGGATAGGATCTCCGAGGAATATTGGCATTTTCCATTGCAGACGAGAACTTTAGCGCTGATACCTTTGACTTGCCTTGCACGCTTGATGGATGAGGAGTTCGTTACTGTATGTTACCTTCTTTGGCAGGTCTTAGAAGAACTACTCGGTGTCAGGGATAGGAGAGGGGAATAAAAAAGAAAAGTGAGGGGTAGGTATGCCTTGACCTAGTGTAATGTCACCCGGGACCAGCTAGCCTCATTAGTGGACCTGTTCATCGGGGCGGTGTG
Organism: Medauroidea extradentata; assembly: GCA_003012365.1. Lineage (NCBI taxonomy): Eukaryota > Metazoa > Arthropoda > Insecta > Phasmatodea > Phasmatidae > Medauroidea > Medauroidea extradentata. The sequence continues at coordinate 43,926 of PNEQ01048438.1, read as the reverse complement.
GCTGTAGTAATTAGTGTGCGGAGCGAAGAACCTCTGTGAAGTATGCATCCTCGTGGGTTTGGTAGAATGGGTGAGGAGAAGTAGACGGAGTTTGCGGGACTGTGAACGTAACATAGCTTACAGATCTGACAGTCTGAGAACTGGTTTGCCATGTGACTATCTTGGCTTCCGGGCTGTAGCCGCGTCTTCATGGTTTCAGGAGCAACGTTTCGCCGTACGTTTCAGTAGTCATCATCAGGGTTGCACTTATGGACTGAAGACCAGGATTTTTTCCCCCTAACCTACCCTACTTTACTGTGTTATGGCGGAGGCCCGTGGAAGGAGCGGGACTAAGTGCGTCTCAGTGCTGAGCCCCATACGCCTACAAGGGAGAAGTTTCATGCAGAGGAGGCATGCATCGCGGCAGAGAGGGATTGGGGCCATGCCTACCTCCCTAGATGTACCTATAGCTAAGCCACAATCTCAGAAGAGAGAGGGGAAATACCGGCATAGTACCGTAAAAACCCTCTCGACAGAATAGGAGTGTAACCACTCGGCAGTTACATTCATTAAAAATAAGAATGGCACTGGAAAAGTAGGAAGGTCCAGGTTGTTAGTAGAGTTGTGAAGTAAGAGGGGGGCTTCAACTATATTTGTTTTCTTTATTTTCCTTTGATTTTCATTTAGGGAGGGCGCTGGTTTTAACCAGGGCACTGTGGGTCAGCACAATGCCCTGGTGGAGGACGAGGTTTTAAAGTCGCCTTGTCCTCCCGTATCTCCAGTAGATACCTGTAACAAACTTAAAAATATCCAAATTAATACACTTATAGATGGTTTGGGATAAAGTGAGCACCCAAGAAAGCCCTGCTAAAAGTTCTATTTTCAGCCATTTCGTATCTTTCCGCGCGTAGCGGTTAACGACTGGAAATGTCTAACCTCTCTGGACACATAACTTGATAGTTGCGCCCCTAAGATAAATTGTACAGTCAGTATAAATACGTACAGTTTGTTAAAAAAAGTTTTAAAAATTATATAAATACAATAATGTTGATTTCTGTTGCTATTATTTCAGTATTGTTGTATTTAAATAAGAAGATACTCGGAACTATATTGTGTAAATTCGCTGCAAACCATATAAGCAGTAAAGCAACTAGAGTTAATGTAGAATTATATGCAGTAACGGTTAGTGATATTTTTCAAAGGTTAAATTTTTAGTGCTCACTTTATCCCGAACGACCTATAATTAGCTCTCTGGCAAGCCTGATGAGCTAGCATATTTTTAAAATAAATAATTGGCTAAAATAATACATTTTCGGGACTCGTGCTAAGCACAGAAAGAACTGTGTCAGCAGCTGCCCTCTGATTGGCTGTTGGTGATTATGCCAGCCAATCACAGGTTCGGCCAATCACAGGCCTCGGCCATTCCGGACCTACAAAAAACACGACAGCTAACTTACAGCTAGCAATTATTGTAACTAAAAGTGTTAGATTGTGAGTGTATAATATAATAATAATTAGCTAATTAAATAGAGCCATGTAATTTCAACAGCGGCGCTGCCACATGAGCCAAAGGCTGTACAGTGTATATTATACCATATGCTGTGAAATACATCTATAGTGCTTCGTAGTGTTGTTTTCGTAGGGAAAGTCTTGATATAGTGCAAAAATATTACGTGTTACCCCAGGTTTCCCTTGTAAGTGTAACTTGTAATTGTTTAGTGTATTTGTGCGGCTCCTGGCATGCATACTCAGGCCGGTACTGGGGCTGAAGGCTTCCAGACGGGCCCAAGCAGCACGACAGGTGGTGACGTCAGCCCTCGTCAGCACAGGCAGAGAGCTTCTAAAGCTGTAGCTACAAAATATTTTGCGGATATTTATCCTGCAAAATGTAGTTTGTGGTCACTACAAAAACAATTTGCTGTCACCAAAAAATGGATTTGTGTTTACTACGAAATAATTTCGCAGGGAAGACTTTCTACTAAATTTTTCTTCCAGTGCGGAGTGTATTTTCCTTTAGTGCATTGGTACATTGGGCGTATGTGACATAGTTTCTTAAAAAAAAAAACAATTGTATTTACCTGCAAACTGCGACGTATTTTAAGCAAGCGGTTGATATACTACGGGTAGAGATGATGGTTTATCGCGGGAAAAGTTGACTGTTTGATGGATTTCAATACACGTCCAGCTTATCTGAAGATTACTGGCTTTAGCTTGTACGTGGAGCTGTTGCCCTATTTGACTGAGCCAACAAGAATCCCGATATTGTAATATTTGATGTCTGTAGACAGCTACGTTGTGTCAGTGTTTTCAAGGCTATCTTGGCACAAAACATTTTCGCGATATACCATCATCTCTAACTACGGGGTTTCTCTACTTGCGCTTCAAATGCATTTCGGTGAGTTACGACTATATTTTTTTACGGAAGTACTTAACGTGCATTGTATTTATGTATTTATGAAAATAACAGTCACTTCAAACTATGTCGATATTATTTTTAAAAAAAATTCGGCACGTTTATTAGAAACATAATTTTCGTGTCCCTCAAAATTGCTAAGATGATTTTAACAGACTTCCGTATTTGGAATAATAACAACCGGATTTGAATAAAACGACAGAAACGACCGTTAGACTTCAAATATGCTGCCCATTATTAATAATTTAGCGACCGCTTAAAAGTCCCGTAAGAAGAAGGATGATAGTAAAGTACTGTACACTAGCCGAGTGGTTTGCACGGAGAGGCAATAATGCAGTACGTAGGACGATCACTTGCACCCTTATCATTCCATATATTTTCTGTCTCACACACACAAACATCTAGGGAGGGCTCTTAACAGTTAGTGGATCTGTCGCATGAGCGGTACTGTAGCGTATTACGGAACATATTTTTTTCTTGCGAAACAATTAAAAATGTTTCCAATGAGTTTATCTACGAAAAGAAGCACACTTCAGACTATGTCAGTATGGATTTAAAAACGCCGTCCACTAGTTAAAAACATTATAACCAAGCTCCTCAAAAATGCTAAAATGATTTTTTCATGTTACTGTAGCTGAGAAAATATCCGTAATCGTAAAACAGAATCATAGAAACCTGCATTGGACTTTACCACATACTTTCCACAAATAAAATAATAAGGTAATCGCTTGAGTGAGATATTTTGGTCAGCGCTTAACCTCGAGGTCTTCAGTAATTGTGAGGGGTGACATGACGTGAGTATGGAGCAGTGCCGGAATGAATGGACGGGGGAAACAGAAGATCCCCGAGAAAACCCGCCGACCAGCGGCATCGTCCGGCACAACGCACATGCAAAAATCCGGGGACAGACCCCGCTGGGAATCGAACCCGGATCGCCTTGGTGGGAGGCGAATGGTCTGACCATTCGGCCACCTCGACCCCGGTAATCGCATGAAATCCCACTGAAAGACGCATTCTACGTAAACGCTACATGCTATTTAAGTACTACGTGCATAAAGGCGATGAGTAGGGACCCTTATTTTTCGCGAAAAGAATTTTGCCTCACGTAGTTTCGTGCCTTACGTGCACATCTGCAGTTCTGCTTCGTGTTCAGTGATTGGATATTTTAACTGTCACGAGCCTTGAGATTCTACCGGCAAATCACAGACGTGTGGTGTTGCAGGAAAGTTTTTGTAATTGGCTCAGTCAAATGAGATACGGCTCTTCACACAGACACGCTGCCAATAACCATAAAGCAGAATTGCAGTGGTGTACGTAAGGCACTAAAACAAACAGGGGCAAAATTATTTTCGCGAAAAAAACAGGGTCCCTAGCAATGAGGTATTTGACGAACACAAAGCTAACTCTTAAGCACAGACCGTATCTCTCCACTATACTTCCTATCTTTCCAAAGTGGTACAGAAATAGTTTTACAGTGTACACGACGGCGAATGTGAACGCGCCAGAAATAGCTGGCGGCAGGCTGCTGTGCAGTGGGAGGGTTGCTTGTGTGGAATATTGGATTTATTTATACCTCTCTGACGCTTCTCTGCGAGGTTTATTATCTGCTGTTGGTTCGTTTAGTCAAGGTTAGTTCCAGTACACGTTAAGCCTATGCTACAATTGCAGTGTCCTCGGTCCCCTGTCCTCGCTCATATTCGAAGCACTGATTGGTCCACGTGATCAGGTGACGTCATGATGTTTGTCCTCGCATGTCCCTTGTCAATGTCCTCGGTGAATTGTCCAATTTTTAATTCTTGCCCTCGGTAGTCCCATCATGTTCTCTGCCCCAATACTTGTGTAAAGAATAAGAAGAATTTGACGTCATGATTCAGCTTGTAATTTGTAAACAAACACAAAAATTGAGGCCGAGTGAGTGGTTATAAATAAATGTATTAGCCACGTTAACACTCTACATAAAAACAAATACAATAAACTAAAACAAATTCGAATGGAATGGGGTAGAGAAGCATTTACTGCCATCTGATGGCGGTTTCCTGAACGTAGCAGTTGGGACAACTCCGGAAATCGATTGTGGCAACGATATTTTCACGATACCAGCCGGGACACGGGACATTCGCGGACAAGGCAAATGATATTGTAGCATAGGCTTAAGATGAGGTTTTACGGCCCTTTAACAACGATGCCGTAGGAGCCAATGAGGGTGAGATGATGTGAAGGGATAATACATCTATACCCCAGCCGGGATTCGAACCCAGAACCTCTAGCCGTAGAACGCCAAGTTAGAAGGAAAATGTTTTCTGTTATGGGTGAGTTTGGCTCAGGGAAAAATTCTGCCGCTAGTTTCACTGCAGTCGTTAACGGTTATAATAAAATGCGAGATCGTAGTAAAATCTATAAACTGTGGAGCTTCTCGAGTATCTGGTATCAAACTTGAACAGCCTTAAGGCTGCCGCCTACCCAACGCTTCAAATGCGTTGCAGGGTGTTCGTAATCAGATTTTTTCTACCAAAATATTCCTCGTGTGTCCATTGTGTCAACGTACGAATATAAACAAACTTCATACAAGGTCGAAACCTCATTGTTAAGACGCCACGCTCATTAAAAACACTGTTTCTAAGCCATCCAACGTGGCTAAAAACGGCTTGTTCAGACTGTCTTACTTCAAAATGAACTCACCGGATGTACGTGAAACAGAGAATGCGACCTGCACTGAACTTAGCTGTAGACTTTGCACCAACAAAATTATATGGTCACCGCGTAGTGTCCCATAGTAAAAATCGTTCGGCGGGAAGCTTGCACGCTAGTTAAGCGCTTGGTTTGTTGAGGCGACGCGGCATTTGTTGCCCGCTTCAAGGTCGACCTTACTGCTCCGTCGCTTTTGAGCCTCTCACGTGCGGGTAGGCGGCGCCCTTAAGGCTCCACATCAGTCGCCATATTGAATTATTTTGTTTTTCGCTTTTATGAAATTCTGAGAAGAAAAATGTGAAATGTATTACTATAATATCAATTCTATTTACCTTATGCTACAATAAAAACATCGCAGTTAAATTTTTAACGTATATTTAAGCCGTAATTAGTTAAGCAATTTTTTTTTATATTAAGTAGGTCATTCGGGATAAAGTGAGCATTACAAATTATCCTTCCAAAGAATGTCACTAGCCGTTACTACGTATGGTTAAATCTTAACTATTGTTGCCTTACTGGTTGGCAGCGGAATTACGCTATATAGTTTCGTGTAAAAAAAAAAAATCAACCGAAATCGATGTAACGTATATTATAATTAATAAACTTTTTTTTTTATCAACCTATATAGGTTCCTACCGACTGCATAGACATGTTCAGTCGTTAGCCGTTATGCGCGGAAATAAAGAAATCGGCTGAAAGTAGAACTTAAGCAGGGTTTTACTGGGTGCATAGTTTGTCCTGTAGCGCCTGTATGTAACTAATGTTTGATAGCAATAAACCTTATAGTTTTTATTTTTAATTTTTTTTTCTTGAGTATTACCAACTTTATTTAAAAAATAAGCCAAAATCAAGTAAAATATTTTTGCGAACAAACACTGCATTATTTTGCAAAATAACATACATAGAATTGTGCATCGAATGGGTGTTGTTAGTATAGATTTTTTTAAAGAATTCCCTTACGAAAGGCTTAAGTTTTATGCATCAGTGCGAAGAAAAAACACTACGTATTTGGTCTTAAAAGCTAGTAGATGCGAGAAGTTTCCGAATATAAAACTAGAGTGCAGTATTCCCTTTAACAGCTAACGACGTGTTAGGACGGGCGATATCACGCCGGGGAGCCTGGCACCCCTGGCCGCGACGCCTGGCGTAACGGATGACGTGCGAAAGACCGTGTTTTTTCACCCTCGCACAACTTCCATCTTGGGTCCGTCGTCGGCGAGGGGACGTTGTGATGGATGTGCGCGTGTTGCCTGGCGCCATTAGAGCCAGTCTTCTCCCGTCATTCGTATCTCGCCCGCCGTCATAACACCGTCCCGCGACGTCGTACATACCCTCCTAGCCCAGTAGCTTCTGTGTATAGGGACTTATCTTGGACACAAGATAGAATTCAAACAAGTATATCTTCGTGCCACCTTCCTAAGTTGGCCCTTAATTCATTTGACTCCTCCTATGGAGAGCGGTGAACCAATAATAAAGAAGCAAGTTCATGGCGGACAAACCACGTTGTTTTCGAGCAACTATGGAAGAACTGCAGTTTGCTTGAGTGCACATACATTCTTGGAGGCTAGTCTGAATATTCTCGTTTTCGTTTAGGCACAAGCTAAACTTCTAGCTACTGTAATATCTTTCACAACTGTCCCTTGACTTATTTGATACCTCTTACAGGGCGCCAGGCCAATAGCAAAGGAACAACTGAATGTAGACCTACAGCGAACAGCCAATGGGCAGGTGTTATTTTCTTCAGCGCACACATATTCTTGAAGGCTGGTCTACGGGTCAGTGAACCCGCGATTTTTTCCCCTTCTCTACATATTGGTACAGGCACGAGTATTTCGCGTATTGATTGTAGGTCAGGTTGAACGCCAATAACCTGTATATCACTGTAACTCCCTGTGTTAGACGACAGCTGTTTTGACACACCTTTGGAGGTTTCAAACAAGTACACAGTTAGAAAAAATTTCCGTGAAATTACGGAAAAGTACTGGCAAAAAATTATCAAGAAAACTTCGTAAAGTAACGGACACTCAGTTCTTCTTGAAAACGCAACCGTCCGTAAAATAACGGACAATCCATTTTCCACAAAAAAAAATTAAATTTCTGTAATCTACTAGCACTCCATTTTCTAGAAATACTACATTTTCTTATTAGCTGTGTGTTATCGAGATTCTGACGCACTATTTAGTAACCTGAAAAAATTTTCGAAGTTGCTAGGATTCGAACCCACGACCTCATATTTGCCAGGCAGAAGCTCTAACCATTGAACCACAGTGACAATTTATGAGTAAATGACTTCCATGCACTGGTAAGATATCAACTTTATAAGAGACAACTTTTGTATTTGACATCCAGAATTCATAGTGATTATTAATACCACTTTTTTTAAGAAACACAGTATAATAGGCTTTAAAATTGTAGGAACATATTTTCATGAATTTAGGAAAGTTACGGTCAAACATCCGTAAACTGACAATACGGACAAATTTCGGTAAACAAAATATTACGGAAGCAACTTCTGTAAAATTACAGTACTTTTCTGTAAATATTTCCGTGAATTTACGGAAATTTTTAACAGTGTAGTAAATAATAAAATAATTCGTGACGGAGGATACCTACTTGTACGGTTAGGAGCCAATGGATATTCGACTTTGGCCAGTGTGTGTATAGGACTGAGAAGTCTAGGCTGCTGTCAGATTAATACGCGAAATACTTGTGCCACTTCTTATTGGTTAGTCTGGTATGAGGGCGCGGCAGGATGATGTCCTTTGTCTTCGACAGATAAAGAAAAAGGTGGTGTTTTGGGGTAGCAGGTGCAGTGGATCGCCCTGGCTACAAATAAATAACAGAACACTGAAGAGTCGTTTGTCCCCGTTGTTGCTCGGATTTATTCGCAGTTGTCTACCGTCTGCCCCCTGCCACCTCGTATTTTTTCAACTGCCTCCTTTGACTTGAAAAATTCAATGTATTTTAATTATATTCTTGGCTAGGGGACCGCGGTTGTCACAGTAGCTACACTGTAAATACAAATTGAGGTAAATTTACTCTACATGTAATGGAAGCTAATTACCTCTGCAAGTGAGGGAAAATTACTCAACACGTGTCAAGGAAAGTGACTCATCTGGTAATGTAATTTTTTATTACATATTGCGGCAAGCTCTCTAGGACAATTTGACATAACGTACGTGCCAAACTTCCGAGTGGTTTGTGTGGCGAATACACTACCTTGCGGAAATTTCCACACATATTCGGAAATCACATTTCCCTCTCAAGGTTTGGGAATATTACCGTACATATGATGAGTAATATTATTAACTTTTTTGTACAGTGTAAACTTCTCGCCTCCCACCGAGGCGATCCGGGTTTGATTCCCGGGTTTTCTCATCATGTGGGAATCGTGCCGGACGATGCCGTTGGTCGTCTGGTTTTCTCGGGTATATTCCGTTTTCATAGCTCCTTCATTCCGGCACTATAACCTCGATGTTAAGTTCTGATAAAAATCTCTTCAATCCAATATATCTTAATTACTGTCCTACCTGTATTTCCAATACCTTTGTTTATAAATCCTATTAGTAGAGGCAAGATTATTTCGCGTATTGATTCTAGGTCAGGTTGAATGTCAATATTGTATACTTCACTACTCTTTCTGGGATTAGACGACAACTTTTTCAACACATCTCTGACAACTGCAAGCCAGTGATAAATAAGGAAACTAGTCATGATGGTAACACGTGTTACGGTTACAAGCCAATTGATGTTCCACTTTGGCCAGTGTGTGTATAGGTCTGAGAAGTCTTAGGCTGTTCCCAGATGAATATGCGAAATACTCGTGCCTCTACTGTTTAATCATTGAATAGACTTTGTATAAAAATATATTCCATTCGTGCTTACTGGCATTTCAAACATTTTTTATTACTGAAAGAGTTAAGATATGAAGAGTCCACTGCAAAAATGATGGATGTTACTAGGAATGAATTTTTCAGGAGAGCAATTAGAAAGTTCGAAAACGCTATACTGAAACCGTGTACGTTGAAACGAAAACTGCTGTTACTCATTGACAGTTAGCGTTTATGCTATGAAATTCTGGTGGTCGATTCTACACCCATAGTACTTTATATTTCTATTTATAACTCATTTTGGGCGAAAGAGTGACATCCATCATTTATGCAGTGGACTCTTCATATTCTTATTACAGTACCGGTTTTAATGCTGTTTGAGGCAATTAATTTTTTTAAGTTTACCGCAGAATATTACGGTGTAGTTTTTTTCCTTTCAACTCTCTGTATTCTTGTGATTTTTTTCCCTTTGCCATTTCCCAGCAGTCAGGCAGTCCTTGTAGTTGGCGGGAAATGTTCGGTGTTCTGTTCATCTGTACGTTTGAGGGTGGTTCATGGACCAAAGTTTCTAGGATTAGGAAATGAACTGGACCGCTTCGCTTCGTTTAGCTTGGCGGGTGAGTGCGCTTCTGTAGAACGTTCTCTGCCCTGTTAATTGGATTGCCCCCCGCGCAACGCTCGGAGATGCACTCGGGTAAGAGAGTATGAGAGAGACAGCGTGTGTGATAGAGAGAGAGAGAGAGAGAGAGAGAGATGGAGAAGGAGGGAGGAAGGATTGTCCGCCATTTGACTCGTGCAAACTGAAAACTGAGCAGGGTTGGTACAGGTCTGGGAAACAGGGAAAACCTGTAAAAGTCAGGAAATTTGAAAATGGTCAGTGAGAACCTGGTAAAGTCAGGGGAATTGCTTTTGATGCCTTGAAATTCAGTTGCGTAATTCAAGCTTTAGGCCTAGTGATTCGAATCTTCTGTAAAGTCTTGCATTTGCAATAATTTTATAAATGGTGGAAATGAAAATTCTTTTAATTTTTAAGTAAGTTATAAATAATAGTACATTTTAATTTAGTTTCCATAATCTTAAAAACTGTAACATAGGCTAACACTCGTTTTGTTTACTAATCTTGCTACGAGGTTACAGTAAATATAAGTGTATCAGTACTACTTAGCAATTTATTGAAATTGAGGTTGTAATAGTCAGCAAACCAACTACAACTTACATAATATGTTCTCCAGGTTATAGTAACTAAACGTGGCAAACATATGCACATTACAAACCAAAGAAGTTCTCTGGCCATACTCCATTGCAGCAAATGGTGTTATCACAAAAAATCTGAGTATACTCGCAAACAAACAGACAAGTACTTCTCTGGTTTTCTGTGACACGCCATTTTCTGCAATGGCGTATGACCAAAACACTTCCTTAGTAACTTGCCCCCACTGCATGTTTCCGAATTTTTTTCAGACTGGTGCCAATAACTCAAATATTTTTTAACCAAAAGTTTTGAAAAAATTTGAGTCAATGTGCAATTACACGATGCACAATACTCTGTACACGTTTTTTAAATAATGTACCATTTGCTAGCAAAAAAATTATTTCCTTCATTTTTGCTTATTTTCACGACGAAAATGTGGTACTTTGGGTAATGAAATTAAAAAAACCGTTCAGTATAATTCTACAAAAGAAATTCAGCTACAAATTATAACATATAAGTGTCAAAACTGTGTAGCGAAATTTTGATATGAGTATTAGGTAGCAAAAAAAAATATATATTTTCGAAATCACTGCAAAACTCCGTAACAAGGCCTTAAGGAAAACATCAGCGACAGTTCATTTGCGAATATAGCGGCTATGTCTTGGTTAAAAAAAAAACAGTGTGGCCGAACTTTTTCGTTTATTAAGTGAACAATGACTGGGAATGCTTTATTTTTGTCTGGGAAACCTGGAAAAGTCAGGAAAATTTTGTCCTGGCGTTCTGTAGTATGCAGTTATGCTGAGTTTTAGGACGATCGTGAACATTGTACGGCGTCTGTGATAGTTGAGACCAAAGTAACGTCTATAAACATCGACGAATGCTTCATATTTGAAGACCGTGGAAAATTTCGGAAAGCTTCGTGCAAGTCACTTAATTGGCGTGCATTTGTTACTGTTACTTTTTGCATGAGACTTTATTCAATCGGCGACCATATCGTTTTTTTTGTGTGGGAATTATGGTTTAAAAACTAATGCACGTGTCCATATTTTTTTTATTTCTGTTCGTATTTTCCCAGCTGCGGCAGTTTAAAAAAAGCAATTTTTGCCGATTTGGGGGGACTTTATAATCACGTTTTTGTAAGTGAATTACATTCTTTATTATTTACTTACTCTTCTCATAGATATAACTTCAATAATTGTTTAAGGTAATCGCACGTAAAATTTGCAACCTTATTGAAGAAAATTTTCGAAGTGTATCCGTTCCTGCTTTTCACGTCTCCATAAACTGGTTTTACAATATACTGAAGGAAAGTTTTCATAAGGCTCTACTGAATTGTAATCCGTCTTGTGTATTGGTCACACGCAAATCTGTATATTTGTACCTCAGTTCTACCAACGTTTTGGTTTGTAGAGTTATTAGCTTTATGTTTAAGGCAATCAATAATTTTACCAACGAAAAAAAAATTAAATCATGCCGCCGCTATAGACCAGGAAATCTTGCCTGTTCAATGACCACCCGGCTAGACTCCACAATCCTGTGTACACACTGTCTTCTGATACTTGTACATTTTCTGCTGCTCCCACTAGGGTAGCACAAGGTCGGTTTATGGGCGAGTGGAGTGATGCCAAGAGGGGGGAGAGGTAGCCATCAAATTTTCCAGCCGCCGTATTGCTTTAACCTCAAAAGTACACAAAAGACTGGTATTCTTAAGGTAAATGAATGTATTATGCTCTTTAATTGATATTTTAGGTTGAAAACTCTATATTGTAGCCCTGTTTACACACCTCTTAATTAATATTTTCTCAATTGTTTAATTACTCGGCCATATAGTTCATAGCCACGTCAAGCGTTTGTTTGATTACAATTCCCGGCAACATGCTCCATCTGGACCCTTCCAACATCTTTGGCTGTTCCAGTGAGTGGACAGTTGTGCATGTGACAAGGTAGCGCGGCAGTGAATGAGTGTTTACATGCTGGTTTGCTATTGGTTCACAGCCCTCAAATATAAACAGTAACTCACATTAACTGCATAATCTAACTTATACTGCGATCCGGGTTCGATTCCCGGCGGGGTCTGTCCCCGGATTTCCGCATGTGGGAATCGTGCCCGGACGATGCCGTTGGTCGGCGGGTTTTCTCGGGGATCTCCCGTTTCCCCCGACCCAGCATTCTCGGGCTGTTACATACATCATTCCACCCTTCACCAGCGCTAAAGACGTCGATGCTGTGCTGACCAAAAGCTTTTCTCGCTCTCACCTTATACTCGCATGAATTCGAGAAATCTCCAATTCGCTGATTATTAGAGGCAATGATTTTTGGTGAAAAGGAATATGCAACCCTTTGTTTCAATGTCTCGCGTTCACATCTGCAGCTCTGGTACGTAGTTAGATGCAGAGTGTATTCTTGTAGAGGCGTCACTCATTTGACTGTGCCTGTGAGAATAACATCACTGCGACACCACACGTCTGCGATTAGCGGGTAGATCACATACATGTTGAGAGTTATAAACAGCCAATCACTGCCCACGAAACAGGACTGCAGATGTGCACGTGAGGCACTGAAACAAAATGTTGCATAATTATTTTCACCTAAAATCATTGCCTATACTGATTATCATAAATCGTGAGTGACAGTATGTCTTGTGTAAAATTTCTTATTTTTGTCTGTTGGGTTGGCAGTTACGTCTACAGCTGTTCCAAATGAAGTCACAATTTTCCCGCTGCCACGTGTGGTTTTTGTATATGAACCTTGGATTTCCGCGGAAATATTTCTCCAGCGTTTTGATTCAGTACCTTACGTACAAATCTACCAACTCAGCTTCATGGTTATTGGCTAGTCGTTTGTGCGTGTCGTCTCTCATTTGACTCTGCCAATCGGTATAATGTTACTTGGACATCACACGTCTGAGATTAGCGTGTAAACTCCCAGGAGGTGAGAGTAAAAACATCAGAGGTAGAGCCACAGATGTGCATGTGTATAGTATTCAAACACGACGTTGCAATTTTTTAAATAGATAATTCAGGGCCCTTACTTATACATAGTCATACTCGGCTGACTGTGGAGTGTAGTCAGGGCTGGTTAAGGCCATAATCTTTCATTTATTTCAAACAAGTGCAAATAACTCAAATATTTTTTAACTGAATGCTTTGAAAAAATTTGAGACTGTGTACAGTCACACAATACACAATTTTGGCAGAGCGTTTTTCAAAATAATGTAGACCTATTGTTTGCTAGTAAAAAAATTATTTTGCTTCGTTTTGGCTTATTTTGACAACAAAATATGTGATATTTCAGGGGCAAAAATCTAAACATCCGGTTGGTGTGTTGTAACAGAAAAATTCAGCTAACAACGACGATATATACGTGTTAAAACTGTAAGATGAATTTTTGATGTATGTATTAATTTGCGTTAATTTTTTTTCGAAACCTCTGCAAAACTAAAGAGCGATGCCTTAAGCACAAATTCAGTACATTACGACCGGAAATCTAGTTGGCCCGCGGTGGTCGAATGATGAGATCCTTCGCCTCCCACCAAGGTGATCCGGATTCGGTTCCTGGCAGGGTCGGTCCCCGGATTTTCGCACTGCTTGACAAAAAATAAATAATGGAATCTTCCATTAATTTGTCACGCAGAATTACTGCAAGAGAATTACTGGTTAACTTTCAAGAATTCTCCTGCAATGATTCTGCATGACAAATTAATGAAAGATTCAATTATTATGCATGTCAAGCAGTTTACCAAGAGTGTATCTTTTGTTTTGTCGAAGAGAATATTTTAATAATACAATTTTAATGAATCGTATGACTTGAAAACGGAAAATACAAGACAATTGTTTAACACTCCATCTTAAGGCGGCCGCGTGGTTGGCGCTCGGACTGCGTGCAGCGTGCAGCGTGTTAGCAGTTACGTTTTTTTTCTCACAGACCTGTAACGTACGTCCACAATGCTTATCTATGAAAAGAAAATACACTTCAGACTACTTGTGAATGTGACTTTCAAGACACCACGCACATTGGAAGTATTATTTTAAAGCCTTTAAACTTGGATAAAATCGACAGTTGTTTCTCAAGAAGTATGTAACGGATTTGTTCGCAATTGAGGTCTACAAGTACATTGGACTTTGCTACAGTGACGTGTCCAATAAAATGACAGGGTCACGGCTTAAAGTCCCACAGTAAAAACGTTACGGCGCGAACAATGCGCGCACGTTTAATACTCTGTGCGTAGAGGCGATATCACAGTGCGTTTGCCGGCCGACGTCGCTCGTAGCACCTCAATGATTTTCGCCTCACACACACAAACATGTACTTCACCAGGCGGCCTCCTTAAGTTTAAACATATACAGTAATTTAGGGACGATGAGGAAAGTGATGAACGGGTAATAGTCGAGCTAACAGCCCGCAGCTGGTCTTGTTCGTTGTTCAATAACACGCAAATTAGAAATCATTATTGCATGTGTCAAAAACTAAAATATTGAACTGCAGACGCCAGGATGTATTTATCTACTTTGCTTTCAGGATACTGAGCGGCAATGACGTAAATGTGCCGATTTTTAAATATTTTCATAATTTTTTCTCTTTATAATATCAAACGATAGGATTTAAGTAAAAATTACATTTACAAATAGTAGTGTTTACGTTTCCATGAAAGAAACAATAATAAAAAAGTTTTCTAGCCACCACAAAACTGTTTTTTTACACAACTTATTGCCGTCTCTTTTTACCGTATATAACGGTAAAAATTCAATAACATGCATCAGTGCTACGGTACGTGTGTTTTAACACAGTTTTATGTTAATTAACCCGTACTGCAAAGGAAAAAAAAACATGTTTTAAAATACAGTATTTTAATTTCGTGACTGTGACAAGTTGGTGAGAAATATGCGATTTTTTTCTGAAGTTATTTGTAACTTACAAAGTAGCGTTAGCAAATTACAATTATTTCTATCTAACGATAATTTCTTATCTTGCGAGGATTCGAACTAATGGCCCTTGAGATAGCTAAAAACGACCGTAACCACGAGAACACCGATGTTTGATGACAGTTGTAGGTTGTGACTTGGGATTGGAAAAGGTCACTTCTACGACCTCGTCATTCCTCCGAACCACTCTGCACACCTCCTCAAAAAATGTTCTGTCAACTGCCGAGGTCGTAGAAAACCATACGCACCGCATGTTGGCATCACTTCACCATGTCCATAAACTATATACACCGTCTATTGGTGCTTATGTATCGTTCCTCCCATTGGCTACCACGAGACGTGACGAGTTCGTACACCAGGCATAAAGCTGAAACCCTATTGGCCATATCGTCCAACATTCGTCACCGCCCCGCATAACCCCCAGCGTAGTGGGGAGAGTAAAATATGTTCAGTCAACTGATGAGGTCGTAGAACTGATAGCCCCCTTGAGATTCATTCAATCCAGACTAAACAACAATTATAATTTGTTTTTTTATTATAGTTTCTGGTATTGTTTTAGCACACTGTTCGCCAATTCATAAGGGAAACCTGTTCCTTTATCTTACTACGCTTATTTTTGCTGAATTGTACACTTGCACACAGATATATATATATATATATATATATATATATATATATATATATATATATATATATATATATATATATATATATA
>PNEQ01048438.1:0-18389 GCA_003012365.1 Medauroidea extradentata | reverse complement strand
GAGCGACGTGGCGCATTCAAGAGGACCCGCGTTCAATCCCCGGCTCCGAACTTCCTGATTGCGGTTTTCCACTTATTCCCGAGATCTCTACAGGTGAATGCTGGGATGGTTTCTTAACAAAGGCCTTGGCCGACTCCTCTCCCAGCTGCTGTCATTGTACCTAGTTGTGTATCTCCTTCTATAATGACCTCGCTGTCGACGAGAAGTAAAGCCCACTTGCCTTACCTTCTCTCGACAACTTCTGCTTAAGGCCTTGTTACGGAGTTTTGCAGTGATTTCGAAAATATTTTGTTTATTGCTACCTAATACTCATATCAAAATATCGCTGCACAGTTTTGTCACCTATGTTATAATTTGTAGCTGAATTTTTTTTTGTAGAATTACACTGAACGGTTTTTTAGATTTCATTACCCAAAGTATCACGTTTTTCCTCGTGAAAATAAGCAAAAATGAAGGAAATTATTTTTTTTTTTTTTTTTTGCTGGCGAATGGTACATTATTTAAAAAAAAAGCGTCCACAGTATCGTTCATCGTGTGATTGCACATTGACTCAAAAATTTTTTCAAAACGTTTGGTTAAAAAATATTTGAGTTATTGGCACAAGCCTGAAAAAAACTCGGGAAGCGGTTACACGGGCCTCGGAACTAGTTTAAATTAAACTTGCTCAGCCGTACGTGTGGTTACACTGTGTCTGAAGTAGTTCATATCGTTGCTGCTTCCTATTCAAACTGAACAGGTTGTAAAGGTTCGTCACCTAAACAACAATCTGTATGCGTTGCTGTGATTGGCTCGTTAAACGTCTACAATCATTGCGCACAAGATGGCTGAAAACCCCCGTGTTATGTTGCAGCAGCGGAAATTAAGTTATTAAAATGTTTTGCTGGCTACATGTAAGTAAAAATAGTTTCTTATTAAAACATGAGCCCTTCAATATATTATTTCCAACGGAAAAAGAATGTATGCCATTTCCAGTACTCTTGTATGCATGAAGCAGGCACGTGGTCGTTCGCGGTAAAAGTAACTTTTCGAAAATCCTTGCCACGTTCCATAAAGTGTAATATTGGTTTAAATGTTTTGTGTCACGAAGAATTTTTGTCACCACATAACACATTGCACCAACATATGAGAGTGTTACAAGCTTTGGTACGGGGTAAATAGAGCTTCCAAAAGGTTAAGTTTATCGCGACAGATGCAACTTTTAATATGTAAAAAGTGATGAATTGTTACAAGAGGAAGGTTTCCTAGTCTGAAAATATGTTAAACAAATTTGGTACATTTATAGATGCTCATAGAGTAAGGTTATAATTCTTAATTTTTTTCGATTGCGTCTTGCAAATTTATGCAGTGCAGCAACCAACGTCAAATTAATCATGTTCATTTTACAGACAAACGTAAACTTTACGTGTCTCCAGCTACTTTCCTCTGTTTACCTTTTGTACATAGGTTAAACTGTTAAACCAAACATAACCTCAAAACAATATACTGTCGTAACAAAACACAATCAATTTTGACTGCGACAATCGAGTACAGTGTAACCACGCGAACGTGTTCACTTCGGCAGCTATACACTGAACGTGTTTAAAAAATGGCTGACTAAACCTCTTTCGGTTATCTATTTCAAGCCGCCGTGTAACCGCGGCCAAAGCCGTTCGAACGCTCTCTAAATTCGCCACCTTAGCAATGTCGTTTTAATAATTTAATGTGACAGATACATGACTCGCTAACTCTCCAGACGCACTACAGAGCCCGTCGAGTATGTTTATAACGGGCCGCTGTCATATTTCAGATTCATTCGGCCACGGGCGTTGAGAGAGCAGGGTCACGCTACTATCACGCAACTGGACCCCTCGCTACGGCAGTTCGTCACGTCGTAGCTGTAGATGTGCACTTGTTACCACTGACATAGATGACGACGAGTCTACAGTTAGCATAGATATAAGACTTGGTATCGCTGTAATAAGGAAGAATGCCGATATTTGCCAAACAGATGACTTTGATTGAGAGAGAAAATAGTTTTGTGGTTTGTTGTACCAAATATGTCGCTAATTTTCTGTACATTCTTTATTTTTAGTAATATTTTAGAAACACAAAAATTTCTTGTTGACTGTGTTATAACCTCCATTACATGGAATTTAATTTCATTAAGATGGTTTATGTCGAGTGTATGTTGACGTAACATGCAATTTTATCTATTACCTCTGCCTTTCGTTATGTATATCTTGCGTGCTAAAAAAATTTCTATTAGAGAAATGTGGAGTCGTTTGTAACGTCTACAAAACTAACTTTATTTCGTAGAAATATGAAATTGTGAATTTTACACTTCAACATTTTTAAGAGGACGTATAACATCTCTGGCACGCCAGGGGATAGATTAAGCCTTACAGAACATTTTACATCATTGCAACCTTCATATATTTATTATTTTTAAATGGTATTCAGCAGAGGAAGGGAAATTGTTTATCTGACGCCAGCTGCTTTTCAGTAACAAAATTGTACTTTTACAAAAAAAAAAATATTTGGTTATTAGTTTCCAAAAATCTTTTTTAAGTTTACAAAATTATAATGAACTACAAAGGAATTTATTGTAAAAATATGAATATCTCTGTATAGTTAAAAATATTTTGTATGTTTACAAATAGTAATAGGACATGTACAAATAAGTCTTGTACATTTTATAATATAAATTTGTCTGAAGCGACACAAATATCAGTTTAAAAACAATTTCTAAGAATAAAATAAATTGCAAAATGTTTCAGGCCGTCGAAGGTTATTTTGTTTCACATCAGACGTACTGCTCGTAAAATGTGTATCCCACTAGTCACCACAATTATTTGGAAAATATGGACCACTTTTATGATCGCAACATTCTTGTTGTAGTGCCTAGAGTGATAAATGTTTTGACATTAGTTTACAAGTTTTTTTCCGTAAAAGTAAGAATTATTTTTACTGTACTAGTGGTTACAACACTAACACCACGTCAAGCCGTATAAGTAAAAAAAAATAGTAAACTAAAACCTGTTCCTGTTGAGACGTACGTAGCGTAAAACATTCTCTCTATTCCCTGACTTATGAGAACTTCATAAATCCTAGTTGTTGAATATATTCTTCTTATACAGAAATATGTTTACAAAATTAGAGGTTGGGATCCTTACATCAGAACAAGAAAAGTCCATATAAACATATGTCCAGAAATCCTTAGTTTTTTAAATTATCAATGAAAGTTTAGTTTACTGTACTGCAAGGTAACCAGTAGTAAAACTAATGTTAGATAAATGAGCTGTATTATGGATGCAAGTATGCTACTGCCCTCATTTGTACCCTCTATGGCGGACGTGAGAATATTGGACAGTGTGACGGTACATGATCAGACGTGTGCGTGCGTGCGTGTGTGTGTGCAAGCAAGAGGATGTCATAGCGAACATTTACCGTAATTTTCTGAGTTTGTGACACTTTCGCCGATGCTAATATCACAAACCCACGCGACCTTAAGCATACAACGATGATTTTCAGGAGGGCGTTTTTTAAAAACAAAGCGTGTGTGTATTCTAATCGACGCTCATCTGTCGCTGGTTGCACTTCCACACACTGCTCAGTAAAAAGTTCTACAAATTAAATACAATGTACGTGGAATATAAACCTCTTTTGTACCATACATATTTTTCTTTCGGGAGTTTGAGGGGGGGAGGGGGGAGCGAGCGCTCATGTCGCACTCCCAGCTTTTTTTGTAGTGTATCTTGTCGTGCGTATGTTTTTCTGACAAACATAACCGTTTCTTGGACATACGTAGGGGCCGCGGCCAGACCATTCGCCTCCCACCAAGGCGATCCGGGTTCGATTCTCGGAAATGTCGATCCCCGGATTTTCGACGTGGGAATCGTGCCGGACGATGCCGTTGGTCGGCAGGTTTTTTCAGGGATCTCCAGTTTCTCCCGCCCTTTCATTCTGGCGGTGATCCATACCTCATGTCACTCCTCATTTGTGCTGAAGACCTCGATGTTGAGCGCTGACCAAAATCTCTCTCTCTCTCTCTCACTCATTCTTGGACGTGCGGCATTGCGTGCGAATGCCGCCATGTTGTAAATTAAACCAATCGTAATAATATAAATATACGAAAAGTCAGTATTAGCTGCTGTCTACATACATATATCCTACAGACAATTCTGACAGGAATAGGCATGTAGTCGTTTGCAGAAAGACGACACGAAGAAGAACAAAGAGGACAAAAAACAGCAGAATAAGGTGTATTAAAAAAAAAATTGATAAAATGGACGATGGATGGCAACACATGTGGCAATAAACGCAGAATGAATTGGAGCACAGACGACACAACAAAGAGAAAACTGACAGAAACTAGCAGGCTTCCTTCGACTGAAACAGATGCGACTTTCTTTGCGTGAAAACTTCTAAACGGTGTCCCAAAATGTTGACCTATTAGTACAGACCGGAAAAATTCGCGGATTCACTGACTTATAGGCTAGTCTCTAAGAATATAGGTGCACTCAAGTTGACAATAGTTGTCTATTGGCTGTTAGCTGACACAGTAATATGGGCATGTGTTTAGTTACAGTTTTATTATTGGCTCAGCGACTCAAACGAGGTGTCAAATATGTCAAAGGCCAATGGACGATTTGAAGTACACGCCCCCTGACGTCACACCGCAGGGGAAATACTGTCGGAAACAAAGCTTGTTTACAAACATGCTGATTTGTTAGTTGGTAACTGCAGAAAGCAAACATTTTGCGGGTTCATAGATTTGCACGCAAAGCAAAAAAATATTAGTTTCAATTGCATTGTTAAGGTACGCAAATACATAAGATTAATGTTTACCTGAAAAAACGGAAAATTCCAAACAAATAATCAATTTTCTTGACGCACATCTCATCCGGGACATTTGACGCCAAACAGGTAAATGAAGGTTATGTTCGGCTGCGGTATCCATGGAGATAGGAATTGTATCCCACACCTGACTGAAGCTCCGCCTCTTTTCAAGTTGTCCATTGTGAAAGTAGCACGAACTTACAGTTGCTGGAATTATAGCCTGTGCCTAAAAGTAAACGCGAATTTATCAGCTCCTTACCTATTAGCAGAGCCCACGATTTTTCGCTAAAAGAGTCAATGTATTATTACACAGACGTGGTTCATTTGACTGTCCCAACAGGAACAAGGTTACTGCGACACACGTCTGTGATTTGCGGGTAGAACCCTGGACGCTGAGAGTTAAAAACAACCAATCACTGGCCGTGAAGCACGGCTGCATAGGTGCACATAAGGCATTGAAACAAACTATTGCAGAATTGAGGACCTGGGTGGTCTAACGACTTAAGCCAGCTTAAGTCGTTAGTCCACCAATTGTAAATTTATAATTGCCAACCTTTGTTCTATGTACCATAACAAAATGAGACAGTAGCAGATGGAGCTAGAGACCATTATGAAAAGGTACCTCATTAATTTGCCAGTACTTCAAAAACTTTAAACTTGAATATCTCAAAGACAATTATATGACTTAGGTCGTTAGTCCACACAGGTCCTCAATTCTGTTTGCGAAAAATTGTGGGCTGTATGTATCAGCAAGAAATCAGTAACTAGAAGCTAGGCTACTGTGGGCTTGCTGTAACACGGCTCGCCTACAAGAGGGCAGGCACAGCGGGGTTGTCGCGCCAGGCGAGGGAGAATCTCTGTTAAACCTGTCTGCCGTGGTGTATGTTCGTGCTCTGAGGAGCGGTCAGGACGGATGTAGTAGGTCCCAGCTCGGTGCTAAGGCGGGAGTGTGGTCGGACCCAGGTCAGGCCCTCACGACGAGGGATTGCGGGCAGCATGCCAAGTGGCTGTCCCTATCGATCTGCCCCCGCCGGCGTCTACTGCCTGGGATGCTGCGGCAAGAGACGTCTTGTGTGGGGGAGGTAGGTGGGGCCGCAGTGTTTTCACCCCCTGGCGATAGCTTCCTATACATGTACGAGGCCCCAGCGGTTGTTTCCATGCCAGTGGGCGCCTATTCTAGAGTTTTCAAGACATCGACAACGTCTTCTCGCTTGTAACCACTCCCTTTCCCCTATTATTCAGAGCGGTCGCGATCGTCGAACGATCAGACCATTCGCCTCTCACCAAGGTGATCCGGATTCAATACCCGGCGGGATCATATGAGAATCGTGCCGGGCGGTGCCATTGTTTAGAGGGTTTTCTCAGGGATCTCCTGTTCCCCCCGTCTTTTCATTCCGGTGCTGCTACACATTCACATAGTCACCCCTCACAAGTGCTACACTGTTAAGCCGAACGATAAAACAATTTCCCTGTCCTGATAATACTCCACCCGGCTTCAAACTCTCACTCTCGCCTCCCACCTAGGCGATCCGGATTTTTACGTATGGAAATCGTGCCGGATGAAGCCGTTGGGTCGGTGGTTTTTCTCGAGGATCTCCCTTTTCCCCCGCTCATTAATTCCGACGCTGCTCCACACACAGTTCTGTGTCGCCATTTACCAGTGCTGAAGATCTACTACGTTGAGTGCTGACCAAAATATCTCCACTCACTTCATACTCGCATGCTACTGAGAGCAGTGGTACCGTATATTCTTACGTGCACTTATATTACTTCTCGGCGAGTTTGAGAAAGGAGACTCGTTTTACTAAGGAGACTGGGTACCTTCTGGTACGTGCTTTTATATTTAGAACCACTGAGCCTTGGTGAAAATAATGGCCATGGTTAGAGACCGGAAAAATTCGCTGGTTCACTAACCTGTAGGCTAGCTTCCAAGAATATATGTGAAATCGTGCAGGCTGCAGCTGTTTATTAGCTGCTCGCTGACAGTCAAATGGGCCTGTATTCAGGTACAATATTATTACTGGCTCGGCTACTTCCAGGAAGTATCGAGTAAGTCAACGACCAATTGTGAACGTGATACAGACCTATAGTTGTAGGAACTCTAGCTTGTTCCTAAAATAAAACGCGAATTTTTCAGGTCTTTAGTCATGACTCATGGTTAGGGGCAGGAAGTTTTCGCGGAAATATTTTTGCCTCACTTTTTCCAGTGACGTACGTTCACACCTTCAGCTCTGCTTCATGGTCAGTGATTGGCTGTTTATAACTCTCAGCGTCTAGGGTTCTACCTGCCAGTCACAGACGTGTTGTGTCGCAGCAGCCTTGTTCCTGTTGGCGCAGTCAAATGAGCCACGTCTGTGCAGTAATACATCTGCAGATGTGCACGAACGGTAATAAAACAAATTGTTGTTAAATGATTTTCCTTAAAAAGCAGTGGTTTTATTTATATTTATATTGAATTCAGACCAGTTACTAAACTCTGTAAGGACTCAATTTTCGCAAAGTTAAGAGTTTTTTGTTTATTTTTATTTTGTATAATGAGTTGCAAAGGTAAACTTTCTGCGTCATTGACCATTTTATGAGTGTGAAAATTATTTAAAATATTGCATAATATCAGTGTATTTAATTGAATTAAATCTTATTTTATTAATTGGCCGTTAATAATGTTTAATCCTTGGAAGTAGTATTTTGTTGTCACCGTAGTGTTCGGTAAAATAGTATTTTAGTTTTTCTTATAATGGCAATTCAGTAATGTCAAAATGCGACTTTCGCAGCTAATTGTAAAAAAAAAAAAATTGCAATTTTATTATTTATTTAATTTGTGAAAATGGTATTCTATTAGGTGTTAACTTATTGGCGACCAGAATCCCACAGAAATATAAAATAATGGGCTGGAAGGTACCTAATATCCGTAAGGCCACAAGCCCTCTCTATATTGTATTTGCGAGTAATATATGTATATATATTTAGTTCCTAAAAGATTTCGTTAAACCGTCTCATAGGTATGTAGTTTAGTTTTTTTATGCCGTAACAAAAATTACATTAAGTCAGTAATTAATTTAATTTATGAGTAGTTGTTTTGAAAAAAAAAAGTCGGATACAGTATGTAACAACACATATTTTTGACGATTTTACGCAATGAATTTCCTTGTAGTGTAAAAAAAAAAAAAAACTCGTAAAAAGGATGCAAATAGATTTCCGGATCTTTAGGCGCGCCAACCTGTCTACGCTTGGCGCGTTACGGCAATGTTACGTTTGATGCGCGCTACAAGGTCGCCCTTATAGCTCCGTCGCTTTTCAACTTCATAACGCACAGGTTGGCGGCGCCCTTAAGGATTTTCATGTGGGGAAATATTACAATTTGATATTTGTATGAAATAGTTTTAGTTTTATAGACGTTTCTTGGGAGTATAATTTCCTTGTAAAAAAACATATAGCGCAACCAGTTTTCCCATAGTGGCATTTCAAAGTCAAAATTGGCATGTTTTTACTTCATTAAAACTTGAAAAAAAAATAACGTTATGAAATGAAATAATTCATACTATAACTACATGACGCTGTCTACGGCTTGATCTAGATAAAATCCCATTACAAAAAGTTTTTTGGTGTTTACAAACATTCTAAAATTTGCTATTTTTTTTATTTCAGCAAAATTTTTCTAACTACAAAAATATTTTATTATGAGTTTTTAATTGCTTCAAGCCGTAGACCGTAACATGTAGTTTATGTTGATTTATTCATTTCATTATGTCTACTGGTTTTCAAGTTTTATATTAATTAAAAATATACAAATTTTGACCTTGAAATGTCAGTATGGGAAATTTGGCTGAGCTAAATATTTTTCGTAAGAGGAAAATGTATTTTCAAGTAATGTCTACAAACCCAACACTATTTCATACAAATATTTAAATTTTCCCCACTAAGCTAATTCGTGTCGAAAACAAGACGTTGATGAATTTGAACAAATGTATGTACAATCAATCTACTGGAGAGAAAAAAAAATATTTTCGTAGGAATGCTTGAGGAGACTGGCTTGGTTCGTGGAGATGTCTAACGTAAGAGGAGACTGACGGCTTCGGAAGACGGGTGTGCCAGCTGCCGACAGCTCTTGGCACAGAGAGGAGGGGAGTATAAAGTATAAGGGATGTTTTCTGAGTGATTGAAGATTAATAGATAACTCAACGGCAGGCGTCAGGATGAAGGAGCGAGGGAAACTGCGATGAATGAAAAGTTCAGACGCGAGGGCGGCAGCTCCTGATACGGAGGGGACGAACACGGAAGCGAGCTGCTGATGGGATCACGTTTGTCGAGTGTCTTTTGCGGCGCTAACCAAACATACACTCGCCTATTGGTTGTTCCTGATAAACTGACCACCTTCTATAGAAAAATAATTAAAAAATGTTTTTATTGTGATTATAGACCAGGATCCAGCTCTTTGCCCAAGGGAGGGGGAATGCCTTGAAAAGTTAAAATATTCACGCCCTAAGCAAAAAACAGGGGTTTCGGAGGGTCTTCAGAGGTTTCCGAACAAAAAAAATTGAATATACCGCTTTAGAAACAATATTTTTAAAAATAAATTATTTTTGAAAAGTTAAGACCCTCGTTCTTCCACTTTTTTCTATAATTGTGTTAGCAATTTAAAGACACAGACTCGTTTTAACGCGTAACAAAGTAAATAGCACAAAATATTTTGGAATTTAGAAAATGAAACGTTTTATTTAAATTACGGAAACAATTTACGAAGCACGCTATTTTAAAAATTACTTTTCGACATATTGTTGCAACGCAAAATCGTGTAACCATGATTGTGATTTAAATGTTGTTTTAAAGAAAAGTGTAAGGTAATATTTTTCAATATTTTAAGTGGCATTTATTTGGTTTAATTTTTTAAGCAGTCTAGAGAATGACCATGACCCATCTGCCCACTCCACGCCTTTATAGATCCGTCTCTGCCGTAGACGTTATCTGTAGAGTAAGGTACGGGATATTCTTACTTGAGTTTCTTTGTATTAAAAGTTTCAAGGAAACTATTACTTATCTAAATAACTTTTGCTTGGCTAAGCATTTAATAGCGTTATTCCAACTGAATGAAAAAACGTAACTCGGGGGTTTCAAATGTACTGACTCTATCCTGTACTACCTATGCGTAGCTTGCAGCCGCAGAAAATTTAAATGGCAGATCAGAATTTAAAATATTTACAGTTCTTTCCAACAATTCTTCTTTAAAGTTAAACATACTCTACGTCCAGTCTATAGACGAATATTCTTATGTTCGACATGTCCTTATTTTTACACATGGTACGTTAGAATCCACTGTCCTGTGTGTTCTGAAGCTCCAGCAATATGTCTATCAGCTGTTACTCGGTGGAACAACAGACAATGAACGAATATATAGGGATGGTGGTTATATCACGGGAAAACTTGACTGTTTGCTGGATGTCAACACACGTTCAGCTTTAGCTTGTACTGTTGCCCTATTTGACCGAGCCAATAATAATCCAGCTATTGTAATATTTGATGCCTGTTATTGGTCTGCAGACAGCTATGTTATATCACACGTATATCGCCCAATCACACATGTTGCAAGAAACTACATGGTTGTCAAGGGTATGTCGCGATATACCATCAGCTCTAATGATGGAATATCTCAAAAATGTTCTGTGCCAACATGCCCTTGAAAACACAGCAGTTTCTTGCAACATACATGATTGGGCGATATACGTCTGACAAAACATAGCTGAGCTGTCTGCAGAACATTGCCAGCCATGAAATATTACAATTGCTGGATTCTTACTGGCTCAGTCAAATAGGGCAACAGTTCGGAGTACAGCACGCGCCATGTAAGTTGGCGGGTAGCGAGCTGAAATGTGTTGCATATAATATTTCTACCGTTTTATATTCGAATGTTTAATTTATGTAGGTCAATTTTATTCCGATGTTTATAGGCTACTATGTGTTTTTACAGCGGCCTATGGTGCTTGAATTCTTGAATTTGCCCTTCAATCGGTAGCTGCCGCTCACCATCTAAGCTGGCGCTCAGTGTACAAGCAAAAGCCAGTAATCTCTTCATAAGCTGAACGTGTGTTGAAAACCAGCAAACTGTCAAGATTTCCCGTGATAGACTATCACCTCTACCGGAAAAGACTGTGCTTGAGTATGCATAGAACTTTGGATTGTTACATGAAGGTCATTGAATTTGTGAATTTGTCCTTTCCCTAATAATTAGAGGTGCGTCAATTTCGCGGATTCATCTGGCAGCAGCCTAGACTTGCCAGTCCTATATATCCACTGGCCACAATCGATTATCTATTGGCTTATAACCGTACAAGCAGGTAGCAAGCGATAGTACTTCGCATTATTTCCTTATTTACTACTGGCTTGCAGTAGTCAAACGCGTTTCGTAACAGCCACCAGCAAGTCACAGACATTACAATGAAGTATACATAATTGGCGTTCAACCTGACCTGGAATGTATCTGCGAAATTTAAGTACCGCTACCAATAATAAATTACAATTAATATTTACTGCGTTGAGAAGAGGAGAATATTGAGTGAAGTGT
Source organism: Medauroidea extradentata (assembly GCA_003012365.1). NCBI lineage: Eukaryota > Metazoa > Arthropoda > Insecta > Phasmatodea > Phasmatidae > Medauroidea > Medauroidea extradentata. Next base: position 7,015 of record PNEQ01048438.1, on the reverse strand, counting down.
GAGATTTTTGGTCAGCGCTTAACATAGCGCTGGTGAAGGGCGATGTGAGGTGAGTATGGAGCAGCGCCGGAATGAAAGGGCGGGGGAAACGGGAGATCCCCGAGAAAACCCGCCGACCAACGGCGTCGTCTGGCACGATTCCCACATGTGAATATCCGGGGACCGTCCCCGCCGGGGAATGACGAGAATATTGATACAATAATAAAAATGTAGACAAAAAATATTGAGATTATGTTTTCGAGTATTTTATTAATAAGCATACTTATTTGTTCACAGTTTTCAGGGTATTTAAAAATCGTCTTAAAAGATCATGTAGAGATATTTAAAAGAAAACTGGTTGGTGTTTACGTAGATTCGTCAGATACGAAGCCTAATCAGTAATCAATTGTAATGTAACAGGCGAATCATTCGTAACAAACTCGTGACGATTATTTTTAGAACTTTTATTTGCAGACTAGAATGTACTTAACTGTTTCGCGTCTGTTTGACTGAAACGTTTGACGGGTTAGGTACTTGAGAAAACTTCTCGGACTAGCGCCAGATAACACCTTGTAAAGGAAGATACTTGTAGCAACAGCCTAGGAAAAGTTTTGCTTGCCGAGTCGATATTCCGTACCTTTGCTGCGCAGTTTTTTTCTTAAACATTCGCCAAATACCTTCCCTGTGAAAGGAAAATACTGCTGCAACGTCGTTTTTTATTTCTTCCCCTCGTTTACGTGCAAGGATGACAAACTTTTTCTTCTTAGAGGGTATTCATGGAGATCTTAAACATTCGCGACCTCCCCCCCAGAGGCGAAGGAAATTACGAGGAAATTGAAACACAAAAGTAGGGAAACTTTTCCCAAGATTATTTATTTAAAGGCAGCCAGCCATTCCTGAAGATTGTGCATGTTACGCGCTTTAATGTGCCAACAATAACATTATTTCTCTCGTTATTAAGTTGACAATAAGGTTGGTAGCAAAAAACTTGGTTAAACTTCTTTCCGACTTTTTTTGTTCGGTTTTTCGGCGTTGCATTCCTTAGTAGGATAAATGAACTGGCCAATTAAACGCGTACGTTTTTCGTCGAAAACGTGTTTAGATTTGCCCTTGAGGTTAATGTAATTGGGGTAATACTATAACCATGAACATCTATGTGAAAATAGAATTTTAATTTAAATAATAATCCTACCACTTAGATGACCATTACGTGAATACTGTTAATGTATTCAGTATGTCGTTGCTGTTTTTTATAAATGAAGTTATAAATAAGATCGATTTTCTGTCTAGCATAAATCCTATACCCACTATATTAATTTTACGAACAAATTGACGACATATTTTCGACTCGCACCTTTGACATCGGCACGCAAATTAACGCAGTCAGTCCTGACTGACCGTGTATACATACGTACTTGTATATACAATATGCAGAGTGAGCCGGGATGGAGTGTGTTAATTTTGTATGGTGAAAGCGCTCAAAAATTTGTTTTGGAAACATGTCTTTAACGTGTCCTGTAAGTGGATATAGTAGAAGTAACAGTATCCTGAAAACATATTTTCAAATTGCATTTTAATAAAAATTTCAAAACCGTCTTGCTATTTAGAGCGTCCAGTTGTGGAAAAATCGTAATTTTATGTTCGTATGCAGTGGTACTTGTGTAGACGTTTCTTGTGAGTTAATTTTCCTCTTACGAAATAAATTTAGCTCAACCAAAGTCGTAAAAACCAATTAATATAAACAAATCAAAAACATTACACTGAAAGTACATGTATCGGCCCACTGCTTGACATGTTTTAAAATCCATAGCAAAATATTTTTGTATTTTTTAATAAATCAATAAGAAGCAAAAAAATAAAACTCAAAATTTTTTAAAATGTTTTAAATGCAAAAATGTTTTCTAAAGGATTTTAAAACATGTAAAGAATTAGCCTTAGTCATGTAGCTTCAGTGCGAATTTTTTATTAATTTATTGGTTTTTACAGTTTATAAGAACTAAAAATTGCAAATTTTGACTTTGAAGTGTCGTTATTTAAAAACTGGTTGAGCTAATTTTTTTTTGTTAGAGGGAAATTTACTCACTAGTAACGTCTACAAAACTAATCCTAATTTACACAAACATAAGATTATGATTTTTCCCCACTTGAACGTCCTTAAATAATGAAAGTCAAAGCTGTGTGTAATAAATGACTTCACTTCATTCTTAGTTATATAGTTTGGTAACATCATTGTCCCGTCATTGTTCAAATGGGTCACGGCGCCTTATATCTGTTTCTAAATTCGGAACGCTTTTCCATAATTGATGTTGTGCTACAGATAATGAAAAACAGCCAGGCAAGATTAATAAAAATATCTTCTTGTCGGGAATCACTATAGTTGGGCACTTCCGAGACACTCGTTGTGTCAAATTGGTGTTTTTTTTTTGTACCGCCTGGAACACGTGGAAGCATAGCGACTGCCTTGCAAGGCAGTGTAACAAAACAGACAGGTGCATGCGTCGCAATGATGTGGTTTAAACGGATTTGATATCCAAGGTTTGTAATAACGCGAATGGATTAAGGCCATGCTCTCTTCTTTGTACTGTTTATTGCTATAATTAGTTTTTTACTATTAAACGAGAGCAGGTGATTCGGGATAAAGTGAGCACTCAGAAAAGTCCTGCTAAAGTTCTATTTTCAGTCACTTCGTATCTTTCCACGCGTAACGGCTAACAACGGGACATGTATAGCCTCTCTGGACACGTCACTTGATGTTTGCGCGCGTAAGATAAATTGTGCAGTCAGTATGGATCGATACAGTGTAGTAAAAAAAATATTTATATAAAATATAATTTGGTTTATTTTGGGTTGATTTTGTTTCTTTATTGCTGTATTTAAATAGCAAAACACACGGGATTATATGGCGTAATTTCGCTGCCAGCCATACAAGCAGTAAGGCAACTATAGTTAATGTTAAAATTATACGCAGGAACGACTAGCGATAGTTTTCAAAGGTTGAATTTTTAGTCCTCAGTTTATCCCGAATAACCTATATCAACAATCTGTTGATTAGTTTTGTTTGAAATGTTTTTTGTCGTGATAGCTATTTTTTTTTCAAAATAAGAAATTATACGGTTTTAACTGAAGAGTCAACTAACCATACATAATGTCTTTAGTTACATAGTTAGCTGAAACCATAGTATTTACTGTCTTTAAAAAAACAGCGGACATAGAGAAGACAATTTTAAACAAGACTTCCAAACAGATTTAGTATATTTGCTCTCGTTAACGCGTAAAAAATTAATATTACTAAAAAAGTAGAAACAATCCAAATAGTAAACATCAACTGGCCCACTTGTGCAAATCTGATCGTGATAAGCAGCCCACAGGCAGTAAACATTAGGAATGCACCCGCGGCCACATGTGGCATACATGATGCATAATGAAATCACCCACACATTGACCACAAGTGTACCACAAGCATTCTTATTATACTCAGATACGTGTGGGTTAGTTTGCTAAGTCTTCTTGTGGACCGTATACTGAAATATACAAGTATTTTTAAACTTAGTTGCCCACATTAAATTTATTTCAGTATAACTACGCACATATTTACTAACATGGCCTAGTTAACAACAATTCCAGCAAAAGTAGACGATCATACTAACGAACGTTGGCCGCTTCTGCCAACTGTTGGACAGCTGAAAAATAATTGTATTTACTGCTAGAGAAGAGAGCATAGCCGTAAAAGTAGGTTACATTGCACGGGACAGCGGTTGCGCCATGTGTTCAATGAAACTGGTGTATTAAAATAAAGCCCACACGTTTACGGCGATGTTGACCAAGTTTTACAGAATTGTAAATCCAGTTAAACCCGCCGACAACTGAACGTGGATCGCTTCGTTCGAATGAGTCGAAGCACGCATCTTACGCAGTGACACAAAGGATTTCATTAGTGATGCTACGAAATGTGTTCGTTGATATATAGCTCGCTCGCTCTGCCCTGTGACGTATGACACGTACAAGTATACAGTAATCGTGCATTCGAGGAACTATGTTCAAATAACATGATTTTTGTTCCTTTAGATGTGAGATTTGTTTTTCCAAAATTTTGACATCCATTTGGCAACATCTTGTATTTCTTCCACTGTCTAAGGTAAAGTGAGATTTATAAAACTACCTAAAAAAAGTAAGTAAAAAGTTGTATAGTCTCAAACGTAACGTTATATACATTTGGTTAATATTTTCAAGTGATGTAAAAACACAAGTTACCAGAACGTGGGATTAAAAAATTGATTCGAAAGTTTTCCGTTTACGTTTTAATTGCGAAAGGGTTCTCTACCCGCAAATCACAGACGTGTGGTGTCGCAGTAACCTTGTTCCTGTTGTCACAGTCAAATGAGCCACGTCTGTGCAGTAATACATTTTGTTTGCACGTATGTGCACGTAAGGTATTGAGACAAACTGTTGTAGGATTCTTTTCACCAAAAATCGCGGGCTGTACAGATAACAATACCGGACACACTATTTGATTATTGAAAAAAAAAAAAATTTGCTAGCGATCCTAGTGAGACGTGTTTTGAATTTTGTAACTTTGTTTTACATCTATTTACAGTGTAAATGTCTTTGATATACATAAAAAATAACACGCGAAGTCCCACAGAGAACAATACATAATTTTTATTGTATGCCATAGTTTTAATCATTTCTCACTAGGTGGATGATTTCCATTCTTAGCAATGCTAAAATATAAAGGTGTCCGGTATTGTAATATAAGATATTTGCTTTAACAGTAAGACATTGATATTTAGATATGTTTAATTTTGTGTGTTTATACGTTTATCAGTTACAGCTACGGTCGTAGAAGTACAGGTCTGGACACTCGCATATCTACCAATGTGTTTTGCTTAACCCCCTTGTTGTTTGACTGTAGTTCGTCAAGTTACCGAGAATATTGTACTTTTTGGCGCTGTAATCCGGGCGGTCGGACTCAAACTCCGCCCACTTTTTACCGTTGTTAGCATTGTAATGTAAATAAAGATTTCTGGAGCCATGATTTAAAATTGTGAACGAAGGAAGTATTTCATAAATTGATAAAAAAAATACGTTTAAATAAATTGTTTATCTTAGTGGGAGGGAAGTGGGCGGAGTTTCAGCCCGACCGCCCTGATGGCAGCGCCAAGGACGCACAACACTCTCGGTAACTTGGTGAACTGCAGCCAAACAACAAGGGAGCTAAGTTTCCAGGCGAGTGTCCAGACCTGTTCTTCTACGACCGTGGTTGCAACCTATTTCTGTTCTGTGGTTATAAATTAAAATGTGACAGTGATTTAAGAATACAACTTGCCCTTTTCGGCGATTAATTTGTTGAAATGAACTTTAAAATGTTAATATTTTGGGTGTTTTTGATTTTTTATTATGAAAATTTTAATGCCGAATTCGTAGTACAAAAATTATATAATTAATGTTTATGTTTGTACCCTAAAAGAAGCGCTTATTTAATGAGGCAATGTAATAAAAAAAAGTTTTTTTTTTTGTGTTGCGACACATTCTACTAATTTTAGCCAAGGAGAAAGTCTCTGAACTTACACTGATAGAAGAATTTTGTAAGATGCTTTCCCTGCAAAATTATTTTGTAAGAGAAACAATATATTTTTTGGTGGCATCAGTATTTTAGTGGGGACAGCAAAACTTTTATTTTTGTGACCACTAAATAAATTTTGTATTGCGAATACCCACAAAATATTTTGTTACCTACCGCAAAAATAAATTTCCGTGTAAACACCATGTAAAAGAAGATACATGACATTATGACTTTTCCTATTGTTTCTAGCTTACTTTGTTAGTGTCATGTCTCTCGTATCACAGTTCTAAAAATCTGTAGTCTCCTGTTGTTTTTCTACAATATTAGATGTGGTATGTTACAAAGCCAGGTTTCCGCGTGGAGATGTACCTTGAAAGGTGGCCTGTGATTGGCCGACTGAGGCTGAGCGGGAAGCAGGACGCTCGCCGCAGTGCGCCATTGATTGGCTCTCGGTCGCAGGTAGTAATTGAATGGTTCTGGCTTGGCAGAGGATGACGCAAGCTCGCTGTGTTCCCGACGCCGACATTGTGTAATACCTGAAAGGCGCCAGATGCCCTGGCCAGGCTCATCATTCACCTGGCTGACGGTTATTGAATCATTTACAACGATAATTCTACGCACACGTGCGCCAAACACATGCGGTAGATATCGTTTTATACTATGGTGCCTATTTTTGGAAGAACAAAAAAAAATTAGTTTCGGTTATTTATCGATTTAATGTAAATTGAAGTCAGTTAGCCAAAAGCAAAAGCATCCCCCCCCCCCCAACAAAACATTATTTTGGAGAGGATTGTCCTCCCATCCGGAAGAAAAAAGTTGTAGAATTTTCCTTAACATGCAATAAGAATATCAATATTCTTGCCAGCGGTAAAACTTTATAGCCTATATGAAAAGTGCGCCGCCTTCCTCAGAGCCACAATGGCGGGAGCAAGCGTAGAGTTTTACATGTTAAATTATACTCTATGTCGCTCAGTACGTGTTGAAGCTACATATACTACACCATTGACTTTTTTATTCAGCTCGGTGCAGCGCACATTGCTGAAAAGTCTTTAAGGCAATTTTCTCAATACCCTGAAAACTGTGTCCAAAAAAACATTTTTTACGCACTGAAAACACTTGAAAACGGCTATTCACACACTGAGAGAAAGAAATTGTTCACATAACAAAATATATTTATTTGAGGAATATGTTGCGACGCTTTTTTGTTGTTGGTTGCTCGTTCGTGACCCGCGTTTGGTTATGATATTAGGTGTCGCTGCTCTGTCTATTACGTAATTAATGCTGGATGATTGGGTTCGTATTTAGTAATGTTGTAGTATGCCCGGCTAGCTCTAATTGAAATAAAATAACAAAGGAGTTTCTTTTTTAATCGGCCTAAGGGACTCACGCACTGCGGGTTGCGTCACGAAAGGTAGATACTTAAAGTTTCTTTCGACGAAAATAATAGGCGCTTCCTCCGGCGGCTTTTGATCG